>RYFJ01000844.1:0-119100 GCA_003991445.1 Oryza meyeriana var. granulata | reverse complement strand
ATACGAAAAATCATTGCGGTTGTGCAACGAAAAATTTTTGTAAAACAAGCTAGCACAGCAAACAAGTATATAAGCATCAACCCCCAAGTGTTTTCCAACCATATGGCTTCCCTGCCATGCCAGCCAACAGTGGCAACACGCTGCCACCAACCATCCCAGCGAACTCCCGTTTCGCACCAAGATCTTCCCCAAAACAATTCCCAAAATTAAAAACTACTACGGAGAGAATTTCCAAGTCGTCATATCATAACGAGGACACGGCGCTATTCGAATAGTTTTAACTCGTGAGAGTTCCTGTACCACTGTACCCACATGACAAGGACAATATGATGACCACACAGGAGGCTCACACCATCAATGACAAAGCCTTCCACCGTTGAACTAGCAATATCCCGCTTATGATCCATCCCTAGGGGTTTGGAGGAATGCCTCCAAAATCCCAAGGCTCATACGATGTGCTGTCACCCTTGAACAATGAATCAAGTACCCTCGGCTATGGGCAAAAAACCATAACCCGCACTATCCCAATGTCAACAATAATGACCTACTACTACCACCGGCGGGTCTATTTGCTAGTATCAACAATATACTAAGCTAGGAACTCGCCATAAGAGCCACATGTGGTTTGCACTGTGCTCTTGGTTCTAGCTTACACCATAGAATCGGTCCTTAGTGACCGGGCGAGACAACCACCTAATCGGTACCACAACAAGGCCCACATACAAACACTACATCCACTCGCCCAAGTCCAAAAGCATGTTTTCAGTTTTGTTTTCCACCAAGAAGCCACAGGGGAAAAAATACCCACGTTCATTTCCATATTTTCGCAAATGCTTCTTTCGGGACCCAAACATCCCAAAATTCAATAACGAAATAGCATATTAAATTAGCAAAACTAAGCATACCTATTGACATCTTCCCCAACCACATGAACCCAAATTTTCCTGTGCACAAGAAGTGACAAGGAATTCATGATACTCAAGTTACAAGGACAGGCATATGCAACAAGAGGGTTAAACTACCCAAGAATCCCACACATTTTTAAGTAAAACATCGCATTGCATAATTGTTTGCAATCAATATAGTTGTAAGTTTTGAAATATAGAGCAATTGATCAAGGGTGCCTTGCCTTGTTCCTGAGATTTCTTGGAACTCTTCTGATCCTTCCACAACCGGGCAACAACGTCGTGTTCTACGAGAATACCAAAACGAATGCAATGAAAACAACGGCAAAATTTAACAGTACTGGAAGTTATAAATATTTTTACAGAATATGCAAAGTGCATGATTTTAGATGAATTTAGGAAAAAGAATCGCTTGAAACGAGTTCGTCATGAGGGAGATACGGCCTAAACGAAGTCTGCTCTGTCCTAAAATCGAAAATAAATGAGAAACAGCGTTTCGCATCGACCGAACTGCTGAAACGGCTGAAAACATTCTACCGACTTAACGGCGTGTCTATTTGGACGTTTTCGGTTCTAGGCATTTTTATGGTACAGAAACCTACATGTGTGCTGCTGTGAATCTAAGGACAACTCCCAAAAGTGGATTATACTCCAACTCGCCCTAGGGTATATTAATCGCGCACGCTCACATGTCACTAAACGGCCCTAAACACGTGAAATCCACCGGGCGTGAGTTTAATCTAAGCATTTGGAGGCGTGGAGGTTCTTAGGGCCTAGCGTCACTGGATGTACAAGTGGTAACCTATGGGAAGGCTTCGGTAGACGGCGAACGCCTTGTCCAAAAACGATGTCTTCGTACGCGCAAACTACACGTCTTCGCACGTTAACGATGACCCGACAAAAACAGGAAAACGACAGCAGCTGTCTCTACTCGTGTTTATCCCTTCTAATGCTAGTGAGGCCAACCTGGCTTGCTTGGGGCTGATGGGTGGCTGCTACTCACTCAAACACAAGCGCCACCTAAGGTGCTCGTGGAAGGCCATAGCTTAGATGCACGGCTTGTCTAACCTGTTCCTCCCATGCCCGGAGTGCATGGCTAGCGCATGCAGGGCACGAGGAAGCTCTAGAGATCCTGCCATCACAGATCGAAGGCTTCTACTACAAGCGCCATGCTCCGATTGAGCCTCATCCAACATATGGCCACGGTGGTGATGCTTGGGCGGATGCAAAGGCAGAATGGCATGACAGCCAAGCCAAGACGTGTGAGACAAGTGCCTCCCAGGAATAAAAAGGAGGTACATGCAGAAACAGAAGCTCACCGAGGAGTGCAGCCCGGGTGGGAGCAATGGTTGAGCGGTGATCGCGCTCGCAACGGGTTGCTCGCGATGGAGGCTGCAGATCAAGCACTGTGCATGAGTTCAAAGATGTGAGTTATGTCGATAGCCTGAAGGACACAGATAAAACTCACCAGACGCCAGGATGTCTCGCGCTAACATTAGGGCAGCACGGTCCGGCTGGCGCACGCGGCAACCGTCGCGTTGCAAAAGACGATGAGGCTGCCGGTGTGCTTGCTTGCTGCTTCCGAGGGCGAAAACGGAGTTACGTCGAGCAAGAACACGTGACACAGCTGAGACAAGTAAAACTCACCGGAACTCTCAGACGAAAAGCGTGTTGCTCGCCGGGCGCCGTGGCGGCCACCTCACGTTCTCAGCGAACCAAGGACAAATCCTTTTGGGTCCTTGCAGGTGAGAAAGAGGCGCAGCTGGGAGACAGGAGGACATGGCCTGGTTAGAAGAAGGCAGCGGAAGGGAGAGGAGGAGAGGAGGCGCTGCTCTGCTCCACGGTTCTCGCGATGGCTGTGCGCGCCGGCAAGCGTGCAGCAGACAGATGGGACAGGGCAGGGCGCTGCTGAGGTTGTCGGGGTATCTCCGAGGTCCCAAGGCGGCTCTGCCTCTCTCTCTCACGTGGTCTGGGCGCGCAGGAAAGCCACCTGGCCGAAGCCGCAATGGGCGGGGAGAGATCCTTGCGTGATCTCGTTTGGACGATGCGAGGACAGGGCACAAAAGATAGCATCACGTATCAAAGATTCACACGTGAGGACTGTCTCCAACAACCATGTGTTGACGCCGAAACCAATCGGCGATTGCCATTAGCATCGCATACTTGAGCATCGGAGAAGCCGATGATACAGATAGCGCGGCGCCAAGAAAAACCAGGATGAAAGCCAGCTGCGCGCCGGCCTCGCGAGAGAGACGACCCACCGAGCTTGGAGAAGAGAGAGCGCCGGCGCGGGAGAAAAAGGCCGGCGCCGAGAGAGGCGTGCGCGACTCGGGAGCTTGAGGCGCGGGCACACGCGAGGCGCGGGCGCGGCTTGCAAGAGAGAGGCACGGACTCGAGGAGAGAGCCGAGTCCCCGGCATGAGAAGATCGCGGACTCGAGAGAGAGCCCGGCGCGAGCAAGCGCGGGCGGGCAAAGGTGGGCGCGGCACAGCGATGTGCGGGCCGGGCGCAGCAAGGGCATCTGGGAAACTGTGCGCGAGAGAGAGAGGGTGCCGGGCGGAGCTCGAGAGAGCCGAGGCGCGGGCGCGAGGCCGGGGTCGGACGATGGGCCGGCGCGAGCTCGAGTCGGATAGAGAGTCCGGGCGCGAGCTCGGGAGCAGAGTCCGCTCTGAGGGCCGACTCAAGAGAGAGAGCCCGGGAGAGGACGCGGGCGAGACAAGGAAGCGACGTCCAGACACGGAGGGATGCGTCCGTTCCATTGACACAGTCTGCGCCTGCACAGATTGCCCCTAAGGCCTGTGGCTTATACTGATCGAACGATCATTAACCCGTTGCTGAGATTTTTCATGCATGAAAGATGACATGAGAGCATGCAGATGGAAAAATGGTTTATGCACCAAAGATCCAAAGTTGGCTGTTACAAACCACCCCCCTTAAAATGAATCTTGTCCCCGAGATTCGGCCGGGCCGTGAAGGAGATAGGGACAAACTCGCTTCGAAGACGGTCTTCACGCTCCCAGGTTGCCTCTTCACCTGTGTGGTTGCTCCACTTGTACTTTGCACATCTTGATTGTTCTTTTCCTTGTCCGCCGCTCAGCTTCTTCTGTTATGCGGATTGGGTGCTCTTTGTACGTTGAGGTCTTGTTGTAGCTCGATGCTTCCTACGGCGCAACCTCAGTGGGCACTCTGAGGCACTTCTTAACTGTGATACATGGAAAGACATTGTGCACTTCAGACAGCTCGCGAGGGTGCAGCGTCCAACCTATAGGCCACTTCTCCTACTCTTGCAAGCACCCTATACGGTCCCAACGTTACCGTGTGCCTAACTTTCCTTGACTTGAAACCTAGTGGGTACCTCAGAGCGTGTCACTTTGAGATATACGAAGTCATTAGGTCTGAACTTCAGCTCTCGCCTCCTTCGGTTAGCATAGCTCTTTTGTCTTGATTGGCTTCCTTCAATCTTGCTCTAATCAACCGAACTTGCTCTTCTGCTCTTCATTGATGAAGCTGGGCCAAAAACTGTCTCTCACCAACTTGTGACCAGGTTTAGAGGTGTTCTACACTTCCTCCCATAGAGAGCCTCGAATGGGACATTTGTAGGCTTGCTTAAGGGTAGCTTTTTTTTTTGTTGTAAGAAAACCTCCGGCATACGGGAGGGCAAGCCCCAAAAATTTTTTCCCAGCTTGGACCATGGGACAGCACACACGCTCTCTTAACATGTCCTCTAGAATGTTGGTTCACCCTCTCGGTTGTCCTCCAGTCTGGGTGATATCCGCGGGTGTGCTAAAAAGCTAGGTTGATTTCCCATTGCTTGCTGCCAACAGTTTCCAAAAATGTGAGATAACTGGCACCTCTGTCCGAAACTATCCGTGTTTGCACACCATGCAAGCAAACAACCCGAGAGAAATACAATCAGCTAGCTTGTTCCTTTGTCAGTGGTTTCACGGGTATAAAGTGTGCTACCTTTGTCAACCGATCCACTACAACCCATATGAGTCATGCCTCGCTGTGACCTTGGCAACCAGTGATGGAAATCCATTCCAACTTCGTCCCATTTCCATTCCGGGATTGTAATGGCTGTAGTAGCCGGCTGGCCTTTGGCTGCTCAGCTTCACTCGCTGACACACATCACGAGCGCCACGTATTCAGCTACATCACGCTTCATGCTTGCCCACCAAAAATCCTTCCTTAAATCTTGATACATCTTGGTACTACCGGATGAATTGAGTACAATGTCTCATGGGCCTCTTCAATCAGGTTTCTGGACCTTTCATCTTTGGGATGTATATTCGCTGTCCATGCCGAACCACCCCATTTTCATCCATGTTGTAATCTGAGGTTTCCCCTTTCTCTATGTTGCGCTTAATTTCCTGGACTTCCTTGTCTTCAGCTTGGGCTGCAAGAATTTGGTCTTCTAACGTCGACTTTGCTTCCACGGCTGCAACACAACCATACTCCACCAATTCTAGGTTGAGGCGTTGAAATTCCTTGTACAATTCAGGTTGTCCATTGCTTAGTGTGAGACTATTGCAATGAGTTTTCCGACTCAGCGCGTCTGCAACTACGTTGGCCTTCCCCCGGGTGGTAATTTATGCCTAGTCATAGTCCATTGATCAACTCAAGCCATCTCCTTTGCCTCAATCAGATCCGCTGTGTGAATATATACTTCAGGCTCTTGTGATCTGAGTATATCTCACAGCGATTACCGATCAAGTAATGCCGCAAATCTTCAAGGCATGCACAACAGCCGCTAGCTCTAAGTCATGCGTAGTAGTTCTGTTCATGTGGCCTTAATTGCCGCGATGCATAGGCTTACTACCTTCCCTTCTTGCATCAACACGCAGCCAAGACCTAACGAGATGCATCACAATACACATCGAAATTCTTGCCAACATCCGGTAAAACCAACACGGTGCTGGTGGTTAGTCTTTTCTTTAATTCTTGGAAGCTTTTCTTCGCATTCCTTAGTTCCATTCAAACCTCTTTTCCTTCTTCAACAACTGAGTCATTGGTCTAGCAATCCTTGAAAAACTTTCAATGAACCGGCTGTAGTAGCCAGCCAATCCAAGAAAAGCGTCTTATGTCCGAAACATTCTGGGGTCTGATTCCAATTCAACACCTTCTGGACCTTGCTTGGTCAACGGCTACTCCACCTCGGACAGCACATGACCAAGGAATCTAACCTCCTCCAACCAGAACTCACACTTGCTAAATTTGCATATAACTGTGCTCTCGAAGTTTATCCAAAACTAGCCGTAGGTGCCTTGATGCTCTTCTTCACTCTTCGAGTAGATGAGGATGTCATCAATAAAGACTACTACAAACTGATCCAAGTACTCCATCAAAAATCTTATTCATCAAGTTCATAAAGCTTGCTGGGCATTAGTTAGTCCAAAAGACATACGGTGTACTCATACAAACCGTAACGTGTGGTGAAGGCTGTTTCGGGATATCCTCGGGGTCTGATTTTCAGCTGAAAGTAGCCTAGTCTCAAGTCAATCTTTGAGAATACACGGCCCCACTCATTTGATCAAAAAGATCATCAATACGGGGCAGCGCGTATTTGTTTTTGATGGTAACCTCATTCAATGATCGGTAGTCGACGCACATCCTGAGAGTGTGATCCTTCTTCTCCACGAACAGCACAGGGAGATCCCATGGTGACGTGCTTGGCCGAATAAATCCTTTGTTCAGCTGCTCTCTAAGTTGTTCCTTCAGTTCACTAGCTCATTAGGCGGCATCCGTAGGCCGTTTGGATATTGGGGCTGTTTCCGGGCAGCAGCTCTATCACGAACTCCATATCTCTGTCGGGTGGCATACCGGGTAACTCATCTGGAAAGATGTCAGGGTACTCGCAAACTACCGGAACCTGGCTTATTTCCCTACTAACAAGGCTGCTAAGAAGAGAATGAGAGGGTACAGTTCTATAGAGACAAACTCTACCCGATCCCCGGCTGTGTTTGTGAGTGTGATGGACCTACTCTCACAGTTGATCAAACCCTTGTGCTTGGAGAGCCAATCCATCCCAAGTATCACATCTAATCCTTGTGTCCCAAGCACAATCAGATTTGCCAAAAACTTATTACCATTGATAACAATGGTCACATCGGTGCAAACTAGTTTGTTGTCAACTCTGACCCAGGGGATTGTACTATCATTGGTTAACTAGAGGTGTCGACTTCATTTGATGATTTGCAGCAAAAACTCTGGATATGAAGGAATGTGAAGCTCCAGAATCAAATAAACCATTGCAGGGTTGAGTTCACGAGAAACATACCAAGCACCACATCAGGCGCATCCTGAGCTTCCTCGGCAGTCACATGATTAACCCTGCCCCTCCAAGGTTCTGAGCAGGCTTGGGGGCTGGGTTGCGGGCTGGTGGTGCTCCACGCCTCTCCCACGCGCTGCTGGTCCGGCTGGAGCACGGGGGAGCGCAAGCTGAACTGGACCGGGTACCTTCTTCGGGCACCGATTGGAGTAATGCCCGTACTCTCCACAATTGTAGCAGTCTACCGGCCTGAAGTCGGTAGCTTGTTGTGCAGCCGGCGAGTGGCGGCTGAGGGACACGAGGGGCTGGGGCTGTGGCCCTTGCTTGAAGTGCGCTGGATACCTTGTCGGCGGGCGCCGCGGCCGAACCGTTGCGGACGCCACACACGCTGTGCGAGGAGCTTCCTCCGCCGCGGGCTGCGTGCAGCCCACTTACGTTGCGGACTCCACTACACCATGGTGCTTGTGCTCCCATCCAATGCTTTGTTCACCAAAGTGGGGAAGTCAGGGAAGTCAAATGGCTCAAAGGCCAGCTGCATCTCTTCATCTAGCCCTTCCAGGAACTTCTCCATCCTTGTCTCTTCATTTGGTAGGTCGGCAGCGGCATAGCGAGCAAGGGTTGAAGCGTGGAGGTACTCGCTCACGACATGTTGCCTTGCTTCAGGGTTTCAATTCCTTCCTCTTGATCTTCACGATACCAGCTGGATGTGTGCTTTGCGAAAAGCTACCTTAAACTCATTCCACGCTACAACATGGCCTTCTTGTTGCATTGCACGGTAATTGTCCCACCAATCACTAGCGGCGCCATGAAGCTGTTCTGCTGCAAATGCCACCTTCTCAGCATCGTCGCAGTGAACCAAGTCGAGCTTTTTCTCCACTGCACGCAGCCAGTCATCGGCGTCAAGTGGATCCTCCGAACGGGCAAAAACGGGCGGCTTGGTGCGGTGAAAATCAAACAACTTGGATGGTTGATTGTTTGCCCATGTGCTTGCTCCTTCAAAGGCTTTGTGCGGCTCACCATGCGCAGCGGTGTTCCTTTCAATCCTCTCAAGCAATTGAGTTTGTGCCATGCGGTTTTGCTCAGCCAACATGAGCACCTCGGCCAAGGTTGGACCGGGTTGCTGCCCACCGGCAGGTGCACCGGGTATGTGCCGATCTTGGCCACCCTGTTGCTGCTGGGGTTCAGAGGGACCTTCATCTTGAGCCACTCGAGCTGCGAAATGGGTCCGTGCTGCAGTCATCCTGAACAACAATCTCCTGATTACTACTTGCATAAGAATGCAAAAACTAGTGCTACTAGATTGCTGATAGGATGAGATCTAAATAGCCCAGGAACAGAGAAAAAGATTCCAAATAAAATGTCAACCGAAGCACAAATAAGATCCATAAAGCCACATTGAAACACTTAAGTCTTACAGTACATAAACATGGGACAAGCCATAGTCGATTCACAAACATACAAAGCCCAAGGGCTGAGTGAATCAAGCATCTAACAGCACAACATCAGTCATTACACCACATCACCAAACATCACGGCCACCCACGCCTACGGCCGGAAACAAAAGCACTACCCGCTCACTACAAAACACCTCATACAAGTGAGCTCTACCAACTGTGGAAGACCTACTCCTGGGTAAGCTCTTGCATGTCACCATCTTCTGGCGAAGTGGGTACACTTGACTCATAATCCTCCTCATCTGCAGCAGACCTCCATGTGGGAGCAGGGGCGATGACCCGACGTCGCTGAGCTGATCGTGAGCTTTCAGACTGAACCGGCTTGAAGAGGCCACGATACTCTGCAGCTGTCATGCGTGAAGCGCGAGTTGGAGCAGCTGAGCGGGGCACCGGGTTAGCAGGCAGCGCTAAAACTACCATCGGCTCCGTGGCAACGGGTGTTGGCACAGGTGCGGGAGCATGGGTAGCAGCAGGCCTAGGTGCCGCAGCAGGGGCAGGTGCAGCAACATTCTCCACACCATACAGCTCGATGCGGGGAATTTGGCCCATCGGACATAAGGCTCAACGAGGCGCTCCAAAGTGAGCGATGCGCCCACAGAGCTTGCCGCAGCTCCAAGCCAATGACACGGTGGTAACGATCTGAGGAACGCACGTACTCCGCCAAGTTGCGAAGGACATGGTTTGGCTCACGCTCAGCTGAGAGGTAGAGGTGAACTTCCTCTCCCAAAGGGCGTGCCGGGTGGTACGGGTACTGTGTAGCCAACTCCACATGGAGATGCAGCATCTGTGCCATAGCAATGTAGGCAGCATCATTGATGGCTCTGTGAAGGGAGGAGCCATAGCCGGTGAACTCCAAGGGCCGGCTCCCAACATAAGCCCTGGCGAGTATAAGAACTCGTGCACGGTACTCAACTGAAGCAGGGCCAATGTTGGTGTGAGCAACTGTATACTCAGGAGGGTGGTGATAATGTGCACGCTGCAGCATGTTCCACAAATCACGTGGCAAACCGGTGGGGCCGGCGTCACTGGTCCAATGGCAAACAACCCACTCGGCCATCTGCAGCAAGTTAGCAACAACACAAAATAAAATCATGATTTCAGAAATGAAAGTTGGGCAGGTTAGTAGTAAAACTATATGAGATGAGTGATATATGTTATAGTCCTTAGTTTTCACAAGTTTTAGCAATTAGTTTTCAGATTCCAAACAAGCATGGGTGATGCGAACATAACAAGTATATCGCACAACCGGCAAGAGATAACAACAAGAATAAAAGGAAGATGCAACGCTTCCCATCCCAGTACTGCTACCCCCCCTTAAGTCCTTAACCTATAATGTTAATAACGTCTAGCGTTCATCACAAGGATCATCTTCAAACCAAAGACAGTAGGTAATGAGATAGAAGTCTAGATTTTGCTGTAACATCTTTTTGCAAACATTTTGCAGCAGCTTTTCACTAAGATTCAACAACTTTTTTTTTAATCATTTAGAGCTAAAATTCAAAAGTACTTGAAACCATTTTCAAGGGCAAGGGCTGCTGCAGTTTTGAACATTGAAGCATAAGTTTAAGTCAAAAATCTTTTGTCCAAAGGGAGGTAAGTGGAGCAAATGATATGCTAAATAGGTAATATGACTACTTAGAGTTTTTAGAAGATAGATGAGAATTTTGAACAGGTGTTTTCAAAACCAAAACCTACCTAACGACATGGCTTACTATGACTTAACCATGGTCGGTATGGCTCTGATACCAAGCGCTGTCGGACCCGGGTTTGACCCGAACCCTATGTGTGTACCGTGCTAGTCCCACGATCAATTGCTAGCACACACATTCAACATTGGCATCATAATCCATACATCACAGGTTCAGCTCACAGCAGTCCAAACATAAGTCGTACAAGAGTCTAGACTTTAGCGAGTACATAGAGGCCGACCGGCCAAATGGAACAACAAATTAACAAAGAGTTCAACAGCGGAAACAAGTTAATAGAGGCACCAAAAACCAGCAAGTATGCCTCTGCCCGCCCACAGGCAACCAACCGGTAAGCCCTAGTAAGCACCGTCATCGTCGTCTCCAAAACCCGCTGCATAGAAGTACCCGATTGTCGGGTCCTCCTCAACCATTTCTAAAAAAAAGAAGTCACACAAGCGTGTGTGAGTACAATACGTACTCCGCAAGACTTATAGTGTTTGCAATGGTATTCCATAATATGCGAAGGTAAACAAGGAATGGTTCAGGTCCTGCAGTTTGCATAAATCATAATATACATAGCGAAAAACATTGCGGTTTTGCAACGAAATTTTTGTAAAACAAGCTAGCACAGCAAACAAGTATATAAGCATCAACCCCAAGTGTTTCCAACCATATGGGCTCCCTGCCCATGCCAGCCAACAGTGGCAACACGCTGCCACAACCATCCCAGCGAACTCCCCGTTCGCACCAAGATCTTTCCCCAAAACAGTTCCCAAAATTTAAAACTACTACGGTGGAGAATTTCCCAAGTCGTTCATAACCGAGGACACGGCTATTCGAATAGTTTTAACTCTCGAGAGTGTGTACAACTGTACCCACATGACAAGGACAATATGAGTTACCACACAGGAGGCTCACACCATCAATGACAAAGCCTTTCCACCGTTGACCTAGCAATATCCCGCGCTTATGATCCATCCCTAGGGAGTTAGGAGGCCTCCCAAAATCCCCAAGGCTCATACGATGTGCTGGTCACCCTTGAACAATAATCAAGGTACCCTCGGGCTATGGGCAAAAACCATAACCCGCACTATCCCAATGTCAACAATAATGACCTACTACTACCACCGGCGGGTCTATTGCTAGGTATCAACAATATACTAAGCTAGGAACTCGCCATAAGAGCCACATGTGGTTTGCACTGTGCTTCTTGGTTCTAGCTACACCATAGAATCGGTCCTTAGTGACCCGGGCGAGACAACCACCTAATCGGTACCACAACAAGGCACCAAACACTACATCCACTCGCCCAAGTCCAAAAGCATGTTTTCAGTTTTTGTTTTCCACCAAGAGCACAGGGGAAAAATACCCACTGTTCATTTCCATATTTTCGCAAATGCTTCTTTTCCCCAACATCCCAAAATCAAGTAACAAGTAGCATTGATTAAATAGCAAACTAAGCATACCTATTGACATCTTCCCAACCACATGAACCCAAATTTTCTGTGGCAACATAAGTGACAAGGAATTCATGATACTCAAGTAACAAGGACAGGGCATATGCAACAAGAGGTTAACTACCCAAGAATCCCACACATTTTTAAGTAAAACATCGCATGCATAATAGTTTGCAATCAATATAGTTTGTAAGTTTGAAATATAGGAGCAATTGATCAAGGGGGTGCTTGCCTTGTTCCTGGACTTCTTGGAACTCTTCTGATCCTTCCACAACCGGGTCAACAACGTCGTTGTCTACGAGAATACCAAACGAATGCAATGAAAACAACGGCAAAATTTAACAGTACTGGAAGTACAAATATTTTTACAGAATATGCAAGTGCATGATTTTAGATGAATTTAGGAAAAAGAATCGCTTGAATCCGAGTTCGTATGAGGGAGATACGGCTAAACGAAGTCTGCTCTGTCCTAAAATCGAAAATAAATGAGAAACAGCGTTTTCGCTCGACCGAACTGCTGAAACGGCTGAAAACATTCTACCGACTTAACGGGTGGTCTATTTGGGACGTTTTCGGTTCTAGGGCATTTTTATGGTACGAAACCTACATGTGTGCTGCTGTGAATCTAAGGACAACTCCCAAAAGTGGATATACTCCAACTCGCTAGGATATTAATCGCGCACGCTCACATGTCACTAAAACGGCCTAACACGTGAAATCCACCGGGCGTGAAGTTTTAATCTAAGGCATTTGGAGGCGTGGAGGGTTTCTAGGGCCTAGGGGTCACTGGATGTACAAGTGTAACCTATGGGAAGGCTTCGGTAGCGGCGAACGCCTTGGTCCAAAAACGATGTCTTCGTACGCGCAAACTACACGTCTTCGCACGTTAACGATGACCGACAAAAACAGGAAAACGACAGCAGCTGCTCTACTCGTGGTTTTATCCCGTTCTAATGCTAGTGAGGCCAACCTGGCTTGCTTGGGGCTGATGGGGTGGCTGCTACTCACTCAAACACAAGCGCACCTAAGGTGCTCGGTGAAGGCCAAGCTAATGCACGGCTTGTCTAACTCTGTCCTCCCATGCCCGAGTGCATGGCTAGCGCATGCAGGGCACGAGGAAGCTCTAGGGATCCTGCATGCAAGATCGAAGGGCTCTACTACAAGCGGCCATGCTCCGATTGAGCCTCATCCACACATATGGCCACGGTGGTGATGCTTGGGCGGATGGCAAAGGAATGGCATGACAGGCCAAGCCAAGGACGTGTGGAGAACAAGTGGCCTCCCAGGAATAAAAAGGAGGTACATGCAGAAACAGAAGCTCACCGAGGAGTGCAGGCGGTGGGGAGCAATGTTGAGGCGGTGATCGGCTCGGCAAACGGGTTGCTCGCGATGGAGGCTGCAGTCAAGCACTGTGATGAGTTCAAAGAGTGAATGGAAGATGGTGATACCGCCAGGACAGCGCTAACTCACCAGGGCGCAGATTAGCGGCTGCAAGGTCACGGCGGCACCCGGTCGGCGTTGCAAAAGACGATGAGGCTGCGGTGGTGCTTGCTGCTTGCCGAGGGCGAAAACGGAGTTAGGTCGAGCAAGAACACGTGGTGACACAGCTGAGACAAGGTAAAACTCACCGGAGCTCTCAGACGAAAAGCGTGTGCTCGCCGGCGCCGTGGGCGGCACCTCACGTTCTCAGCGAACCAAGGGACAATCCTTTGGGTCCTTGGCAGGTGAGAAAGAGGGCGAGCTGGGGAGACAGGAGGACATGGCCTTGGTTAAGAAGGAAGGCAGGGAAGGGAGAGGAGAGGGGAGGGGCGCTGCTCTGCTCCACGGTCTCGCGATGGCGTGCGCGCGGGCAAGCGTGCAGCAGACAGATGGGACAGGGCAGGGCGCTGCTGAGGTTGTCGGGGTATCTCGCGAGGTCCCAAGGCGGCTCTGCCTCTCTCTCTCACGTGGTCTGGGGCGCGCAGAGGAAGCCACCTGGCCGAGCCGCACGGGCGGGGAGAGATCCTTGCGTGATCTCGTTTGGACGATGGAGGACAGGGCACAAAAAGATAGCATCACGTATCAAAGATTCACACTTGAGGACTGTCTCCAACAACCATGTGTTGACGCCGAAACCAATCGGCGATTGCCGATAGCATCGCATACTTGAGCATCGCTAGAAGCCGATGATAACAGAGATAGGCGGAATAAAAAGCCAGCTGACTGGCGCGGGCTCGCGAGAGAGGACGCGGGCGCGAGCTTGGGAGAGAGAGAGCGCGGGCGCGGGAGAAAAAGGGCGCGGCGCGAGAGAGGGCGCGTGCGCGAGCTCGGGAGCGAGGGCGCGGGCACACGCGAGGCGCGGGCGCGGGCTTGCGAGAGAGAGGGCACGGACTCGAGAGAGCCGAGTCCCCGGGCACGAGAAGAGGGCGTGGACTCGAGAGAGAGCCCGGGCGCGAGCAAGCGCGGGCGCGGGCAAAGGTGAGGGCGCGGGCACAGGCGATGGTGCGGGCGCGGGCGCAGGCAAGGGCGCGGGTGTGCGAGAGAGAGGGTGCGGGCGCGAGCTCGGGAGCAAGGGCGCGGGCGCGAGGCCGGGGTCGGGACGATGGCGCGGGCGCGAGCACGAGGTCGGGAGAGAGAGTCTGGGCGCGAGCTCGGGAGCAGAGTCCGGGCGCGAGGGCGCGGACTCAAGAGAGAGAGCCCGGGAGAGGATGTGGGCGAGGGACAAGGGAAGCGGACCGTCCAGACACGGAGGGGATGGTCCGTTCCATTGACACAGTCTGCGCCTGCACAGATTTGCCCCTAAGGCGCTGGTTTATACTGATCGGACGATCATTAACCCGTTGGCTGAGATTTTTCATGCATGAAAGATGACATGAAGAGCATGCAGATGGAAAAATGGTTTTATGCACCAAAGATCCAAAGTGGGCTGTTACAGGTGGGTACAAGAACTCCCATCTGTTCTCTGGTCTCTCAGAACCACGGTTAGTCGGGCAATAGGGCAATCCCTTTTCTTTTTGGTCTATGGTGCTAAGGCTGTGCTACCAACCGAGTTAGAGTTCGGCTCTCCACGAGTTTGGGCTTACTCAGAAGACATCTCCAACAATACCCGATTGGTCGAACTAGATCAATTGGAAGAAGCGGGGGATATCGCAACAATCCAGTCGGCAAGGTATCTTCAAGGCCTGCGTCGTTATCACAATCGCAATGTCTGTGGCCGTGCCTTTTTGGTCGGAGATCTCGTCTTGAGAAAAATACAAACCACCAAAGACAGGCATAAACTATCCCCAATATGGGAAGGGCCGTTCATTATCGCTGAGATTACTCGGCTAGGCACCTACGGACTGAAGACCGAAGATGGTGCCCTCATCAGCAACTCATGGAATATAGAATAGCTACGTCCTTTCTATACCTGAGTTTTATACTTTCTCATGTGTACAGTTTTACTCTGACTCACCATGCTGCTTGTTTCAACCGAGTAGTGAGTCGGGGGCTGCATGTATTATATGTGCCTTGTCAATAATATACGAGCTTGTTTGACTTAAGTTATGAAGTTTTACTACGACTTTGTCACGTTTGCCCGAGTACAGCTCTCTGCGGTGAACGATTTTATAAAGTTCCTATAGACTAACTTGGCGTAGACTATATAGTCGGGTAAAACTAATGACAACTGAGTAACAATTCAGAGCTTGGTGGCATTTGCACATATATTTACACATGTCTTTACAAAAATTCACAATACACCGACAGCATGATATACTGTTCTTACATACCCAGGTCTCGGGTGATCATCTCTGCAGTCGGCCTCGCTTTGGCTATCAGCTCCAGCGCCTCCTCAGGTGTCGTCTCCTCAGCGAATCCCTCCCCGATGGCTTCAATATCTGCCCTAGGGTACATAGACTTGGTCATAGCTAGGGTCTGGGCCACGCTGACAACAGTACACTCATCCAAGTACCTCTTCAGGACACTCGGTGCGTTGTTAAGGCGCACCTGCACCTGAGACACCGTGTTGGAGCTGGTTCCCACATAGCAAGGATCCATCATGTCAAGGAGCCCTTTCGCGGACTCGGCAAGGATCTCCCGTGACTCCTTGAAGACCTTTATTTCCTCTGCAAAAGCCTGAAACTGGATTTGGGCATTGGCTCTAGCAACTACCCGGGTTCACCGACAAGCAAACTTGTCAGGCAAAACTGCAGATGGGGTAATTAATGGATTGGTTAAGATCAATGTCAGCGCGGAGACTTACTTTTGTAGTCAGCCTCCCACTTGGCTATGGCCTTCTCCAGTTCAACCTTTTCCTTCTCGAGCTTGGCATTGGCCTTCTTCAATTCAGCCTTCTCTCGCTCAAGATCGGCATTGGCCCTTGTCAGGTCGGCTTTATCTTTTTCAAGCCCGGCCTTGGCTCTCTCGGCCTCCTTCAGCTGGACTTCTCCCTCTGTTCGGGTCTTCAGCTCAGCTTTGAGGGCTGCACGACAGATTAGTCAAGAACTCAACGTGGCAGTCAAGACACAACTGGGCAGTCAGGAACAACACAGCTAGAGAAATATACTAAGGATTTGGTCAGGAAGAGGCATTCTGGAGGCTTACCTCTCATCTTCTTGGCTTGGTCCCAATTCTCGTCCCTGAGCTGGGTGACGGCGTCCTTCAGCCAAGTTTCCCTTCCATGATGGCACTCCTCCAATATGGTCTTCAAGGCCCAGAGTTGGTCCAATTCTTGGAGCTAGGGGGCAACCCGGGTCAGGACTTCGTGCATCTTCTCCGAGCGATCAACAAGCTTTTGCTCAGGGAGAAACAAGTCAAAGCAGAGTCAAGCATCAAGGAAGACTACCAAGATTCCAATACAACGGAAATCATACCTGAATCCCCTGGGACACGGCGATTGTGGCACGAAGCAAGTCTTCACGCTCCTTTTCCACCGTAGCCTCATCATGCTTGTAGCTCTTCACAGTTCTGTCAGGCGCCGTCTAGCGGAACGTCCTCGGGAACTTGCATGGAGGAGCCTTGATCCTAGGGAGGTCTGGTCTATCTGAAGGAGGGGATAGCGATGACAACGATGACGACGACGGCGAAAAGGACAGCGACGGGGTCCCAGCCCTCAACTTGGTGGCCTCTGGGCCCTCGGGGGCTGGCTCAGGGGCTGGAGCAGCAACTTCGACCACCACCCCTTGGTTGGCCGATGTCGGCGGCCCTGCAGTCGGGACCGTCTCAGTTTCTGCAACTGGGACCATCGCCGGCTCAACAGGTGTGCTCGCTAGCGCTGGCTCGGCTGGGGCTGGCTCTACAACGGGAGTGGCCGTAGCGGTCTCCTTGAGATCAATATTGGCCCGCTTCCTGCATAATGAGTCAAAGTTCAAGACACTGCCATGACAAATAAGATCTTCAGAAGATCCAGAGCAACTTACCTCTTGGAGAATTTGAGCTTCTGCCCGGGTGATCCAGATCCCGGTGGTGGGCTGCGACCGGCTGTCGGGCCAGTCAGCGTGATAGTCGGCTGCGGCACTTTTATCCTGGTTGGCCCCACTCCTGGTGCGGCCGGCTGGGGTGCTCGGGTACTCACGGCGCCATCCTTGGGCACAATGTTGCTGAGCTTGGCGGCGCTGGAATTGGCCTTGCACTCGGTGGCGCTCTGGTTGGGCTCGATTATGCTGAGCTTGACTGCACGGGTCCCAATCTGGGACTCAATGGCCTGGGCGCTGCACCGGCAGTGTCCTTTATCTTTAGACTCTCGGCAGCGGCACTCAGCCTCATAGCCGCCTTCTTGCCTTGATCTACAACAGGTCTCTTCCCCACTCTCTTGGAGTCGGGCTAGGCAGCAGAAGGACTTCTCGGCCTCTTCTTCGATTTCTAGGCCGACAACTTTTGGGAGTCATCATCGAACTCCTCACATGACTGCAAGCAGTTCAACAATGCAAGTTATACACTGTGGAGCCAATTTGGGCACATATCTGCAAGCATTCACCACAGATGAACTACAAGATAACATCAGCAAAGGTTACCTTCGGGCGTGGCATGTTCTTGATGTAAGCCACTATGGACCGATCTGTGTCTTCAGTCTCGATCACCCCGCTGGCAAAGAAATCAAACAGGATGTCGGTCACCTTGTGCTTGCCCACCAGATCAGCATATTCTCGGCTGGGATCGCCTTTTCCCTTGTAGTCCTAGCCAAAGTGGCACCTCAGCTTCAGCAGCCTGATGCACCGAGTCAAGAAGCGCTTGGCCACCCAAGGACCCGACAATCCAGCTTTCTTCAGCTTGCTAATCCAGTCGACTAGAGTGTTAACCTGCCCCATTTCTTCAGAGGTGGGCAGAGATGACCACTTGGCGATAATCACCGGGGGCAGACCCATAAAAGGGGGAAGGCATGGTTCCAGATTGGAACAGTAAAACCATTCCTTATGCTAGCCTTTGAGAGAAGATTTCAAAGGAATATCTAAATAGATCTTCTTCATCTCGTTCCTAAGTTGGACACCAGCCCCCCCAATCACTTGGATTTTATTTTTGGAGGGTTGGGGCTTGATATGGAACAAATACCTAAACAGATTCAGATGGGGTTCCACACCCAAGAAGCATTCACAAAGAGTCACGAAAATGGAGATTTGAAGAATCGAGTTGGGATTCAAATTCACCAACTCGAGCTCGTAAAAAGAAAGGAGCTGGCGGAAGAACTCGGAAGATGGAAGAGAAAGACCCCGATGGAAGAAAGAGGCGAAAACGACGGTCTCACCCTCCCGGGGCTTCGGAACTGATTCGCCCTCAGCTGGACGCTAGTGGATGATCTCCTGGCTCTACAGCTTCAGCTGTGTCTCTAGAAGCTTCAACTTCGCTGACCCGCAATCCGAAGTCGGCTAGATATCATCCGACGCATCCACGGAATTCGATGCCCTCGGCATGGTTGGGGTTGAGGAGATTTGGGGGAAATGCTGCTGGAGGTTTGTAATGGACAAGGAAAAGCGGAATTGCCCAAGTTCTGGTGGGGAAGAGCGAGCAATAGCGAACCCTAGCGGAGCGGGAGGCGAAATTTCGGCACGGAAGCGGAAGACGAAACGATTGGTGGATTGGAGAAGATGAAGGAATCTTTTCTCTCTCTCCCTGCCTTTTATAGAGCCATTTCTGACTCGTGGGCTTGGGCTCGCAAAGTCGGTATTTGGCCACCAAGATATGAGTTTCTATAGTAGCACGCTCAATATGGGCCGTTTGCAGGCTAGGTTAAAATTGCAGTGCTGATGCTACCAACAGGAACCAATGAGGTAAACAGATATGCTTCATGAAGGCCTAAGTGCTAAACACATGTGTTTGAGTATCTGTTTTATCCACCAGGTATCGAGATATATCCTTATAAGGATCACAAGTTGGTCTTCATTAAAATTGGGGATGTAGGTATCTTTCTCGAATACACCTAACCACATAATGGATTGAATTTTATAAAGTGGTACTCGGCCTACATGCTTGGCCAACAGTTGCCATGAGCAACATTATTCCAGCTGACATGACGCTGAAGAGTCTAACTTTCGAGTAGTGCACTACTCGGGAGAGACTATAAACCTTCTTTCCAGCTGACATGATGCTAAGGAGTCTAACTTCCGAGTGGGACGCCACTCGGGAAAGACTATAAACCCCCTTTCCAGCTGACATGAAGCTGAAGAGTCCCATATACGAGTGGCATGCTACTCGGCAAGACTATAAATCATATTCTGGTTGACATGATACCGAAGAGTCTCATATACCAGTAGTATACTACTCAGGAAAGACTACAAGGTTAAAGATCTTTGACTTTATATTTAATTGTCTTCACAATTAAGCACAAAGTCGGGGGCTACACCTAATAGGTGCGCCTATTTGGTGTACACTATTCATACATCTACATAAAGCCCTTCATAGCCTCGCTGACAGCTGACATGAAGCAGGACTTGCGAAGGAGAAGCACTCAGACAAAGAGTACTCGGGAGCAATGCACTCGAGCAATCTTCACCGTGGAGGATGAGCACTCGGCATCAGCTGTGACTCAACTATGAAGGTCTCAAGGGCTACTGTGGAGGCCATGGGCCCCGGGTACCTCATCACAGGCATATGGGCCACTCGGATAGAGGATGGGCCGAGACTTGTAATTAGAGATATAGTAGCACCGGCGGACTTTGTCTTGTACAATAAGGAATATACAGTCCTAGTCGGGTAGATTGTATCTCTAAGAAGAGATCCCTTGGCCGTATCCAGCTGGGACTCTTACCATGTACCCCTGTCCCCCAGTATATAAGGGGTGGCAGGCCGCCCCCTGAGGGCAGAAGAACATACGAGCTCATAGAAGCAAACACAAATCCTCAAAGGAATAACACCACAACTGGACGTAAGGTATTACCTCACATCGAGGGCCTGAACCAGTATAAATCTCTCCTTGTTCCTTTGCAATCCACCGAGTTTCCATCTGCCGAGTAGCCCCATATTTATATTGCCGGTGCAAAACATCGACATAAATAAATTTGGTAATTGAGGGTTTGAGTCCAAGTTGGCTATGGAAAGGAGAATTTGATTTGGTAAATTGTAAATAGATTTGATAAGTGAGGGTTTGAGTCCTAGTGGGACTAGAAGTCCTACTCCTACTTTGTGTAGAAGGTTTTAGGTATAAATAGATCAGGGGTTGAGACCCTAGAATATAACTTTTGGAAGAGAGAAAAGCTAGGGTTTAGTTTTGAGATAGGGGAGTGCTTTGTATGCACTTTGTAAATACATTTTGATGCAATAAAGTTAATCTACTTTGAAGAGCATCTTCGGTGTGTATTCTTTTGAATTCCAATGGTTCATCCGACAAGAGCGCGGCGGCGAGGCGGCAGTTCTACCGGCAGACATACGGCAGTCAGACCGGTGCAACAGAGACCGTCTAACCGGTGCACTCCATCCAGGTTTGAGGGTTTCTTTTATTCAACAAAAGATTTTGGTTGTTGGTGTTCCTACCATTCACCCCCCCCCCTCTCTGGTAGGCTTGGTTCTTATGTTCGATTCTACAAGTGGTATCAGAGCCTTGTTTTCTCTTTTTGATCTTCACCGATCTTGATATTTATCTATCACTGACCGATTTTCAACCAAGCCGCATATTTTTTATGGAGTTAATTTTCAATTTTTGTGCAAAAAGATGCAATCTTATATTATGTCTCAAGGATACGATATTTGGCATAAAGTTTCTCATCCTTATGAAATCCCTGATGTTATTTCTGCAGAAAATAAAATTGTGTTTGAAAATAATTGTAAAGCGCGCAACATGATTTTGTGTGGAGTTTCTCGCTCGGATTTTGATCGAATTTCTCATCTTGAAACTGCGCATGAGATGTGGAAGGCTCTACGTGATTTTCACGAAGGATCTTCTAACATCAAGGAAATTCGCAGGGATGTTTTCAAAAAGGACTATATGAAATTTGAGATAAAACCTGGAGAAGCTCTTGATGATTATTTTGGTCGCTTTAACAAAATTTTAAGCAATCTTAGATCTGTTGATGATTTTTTTGAAGTTAACTATCCTCAATCTGAAATTGCAAGACATCTTTTGATTGGATTAGATATGAAAATTTAGGAGATGAATGTTATATCGATTCAAGAATCTGTTAATATGACAACTCTAACTTTGGAATCTCTTTATACAAAGCTAAAAACCCGTGAGTTGAATGTTCTTTCTCGTAAGTCAGATTCAAAATTACTGCCTTAGTTTCTTCATCTGATTCTTCTTTTGATGGCTCTTCATTGAATTCTTTCAATGCTTTAAATGCCATTTTCGATGATCAACTCGAGCAATTCTCCGAGAAGGACTTGGCACTATTAACTGACAAGTTTTCTCGAGCTTTGAATAATGTCAAAACCAGGAAAAGAGGTGGACCAATTCAGTGTTTCGGGTGTGGTGAGTTAAGCCACATTCAATCTAAATGTCCGAAGCTTGGGAGATCTACAAAGGAAGATGAAGGGGAGAAGCCCAAAGACGTAAAGAAGAAGCAAGCGTTCAAAGGAAAGCAAAGCAAGCAAGATTTCAAGAAGTTCTTTAATCAAGTCTATGCTACTTTTGAACAAGCTGGGGCAAGAGATGTCGATTACGAGAGTGAAGATGGAGGCGATTATAAAGGTAAGAACATCTCAGGGGTTTGCCTTATGGCTCATGAAGGATCAAGTTCAGACGACTGCAATTCTGAGTGCGACAATGATGAGGTATCTACCTTTACTCCTTCCATTGAAACATATCAAGAGATGGTAGTTGCTCTTAGTCTTAAAATTCAGAGTTACGAGAAAAAAATTAAGAAAAATGATTTTATTGTTGAATATCTAAAATCTGAAATTTCTAGACTAAGATCTTTGATTCCTAATGACGATGTTTGCAAGTCTTGTGAAGTTTTATTCTCTGAAATTTCTGCTTTAAGAGATGTAAATGCTGCTACGTGCTTAAGACTTGCAAATGCTCTCACTAAAAATAAAGAATTAGAATCTTGTTTTGCTCTTGGAACTATGCTACATACTAGAATCTTGGATAAATTACTTTTGACTAAAAAGCTATTGAGTAAATATAAAGTTGCTTTTGGTGCAAGTTCCATGTTTAATATGTTAAGTGCTAGAAAACTAAAACAACAAAAAGATTTTTCTGTATCTAAAACTTGCTCAACATGTTCTTTAAATGAAATGAAAGTAAAAAGTGTTTTAGGTCGTGTTGAGTACATGGAGGATATTGTAAAAAATCATGAGGTGCTTTCTTGCTCAAAGTGTCGCAAACAAAAATGTGTTTTGGTTGATTGCAAAAATTGTGCTAATTTGAAAAAAGAGGTTTCTTATTTAAAAAGTTCCTTACAAAAATTTTCAGATGGAAATAAGAAACTAAATATGATTTTGGATCAATCAAAAGTGAGCATACACAACAGAGGAATAGGTTTTGATGCACATGCTTATTTTACTAATCATTCACTGAGTATTCTTGATTTTTCTAAAAGCGGTGAGATTTTGACAAAACCCGAACCAAAGAAAACGATTTTCAAATCCGCTGGAATTTTGTCGAACCTTTCTACAACTTGTGCAATTGCTTCTTCTTCTTCTTCTAAGGAAAAAACACGTGTAAAATACAATTACTCTCATTGTGGTAAGGATGGGCATTTGGTTCAGTTTTGCTTTAGACTTGCAAGAAAACAGAAAAAAGATAGAGAACGTGAACTTGCAAGGTTGAGGTGGCAAAAGTCGAGCTTTTCTTCAAGTAGCCCGGTCAGACCACAAGATCCAGGGAGGTCCAACCGGTGGCCACGGGCAGTTAGACCGCAGGCATATCAACAATTAGACCGATGGCTGACGGTGGTTAGACCGACTTTTCAGCATTGGTCAGATCAGTTTTCGGTAAAGTCCCAAGGTAAGTTTTCATGTAAGTCTGGTACTGATTCTATTTATGCATATACATGTGCTTTGCCTACTGGTTCTATTGGTTGTGTGTCTCACTGTTGGATTCCTAAATTTCTTATTTCTAATCCCAACACAAAGGCCTCGACATCTTCTTATGCATAGGTCTTTTGGCGGCATACTCTCCATGTGCATTAAATGATTGAGATGTCATTGCTTTTAAGGAAACATTGATCTACTTATGAATTGGCAATATAATATCTACTTCTTCATTAGCTTTTTCCTCGCTAGTTATATTTCATAATAATACAAGTGGATATATGTCAATTAATGACAACCTTGGTGATATCGTGGCAATTGGTTGTCTTTTTCAAAACCTTTGATATCTTCTCGATTTGCTTTGTTTTTTCGTCGGGAGGGTTTGGAGGTTGTTTTGAGGGGGAGTTTATGTTTTTCGATGCATTCATGTTTAATTTATTGCATTTCTCTCAATAGAAAATAAAAAGAAAGTGGAGCTTTGTTTTATACCTCTAGTATATTCTTATGCTTACTAGCAATATGAGTGAGGTCTTTTGGTCGCTAGCTTAGCTTGTATACATTCTAATATTTATATGAGCCTTTGCTATATCTATTGAGGGATATGATGAATAACACATAATTCTTTTACATGAATTAATTAAATATGCAATATTGACACTAGTGCTTGTTTGAATGACTTATGCTAATATATATGCTTGCTGAGATTTTCATTCCTCAAATGCTCTAGAGATTCCTCAAGTAAAAAAAGGGCTTATATGAGAGAAAAAAAATGGATACCGAATCCTTGGCAAGAGTATTCACCACAAGGACGTATCTGAAGAGAGATAAAAAAATGGGTACCGAATCCTTGGAAACAGTATTCACGACAAGGACATAACCGAAATAATTAAGAGATTTTCTTTTGTGCTATTAAAAGGCAAATTGAGCAGAAGCTCAGAAATAAAACTTGATGAAAATTCTCTTGTAAAGAGCAAGTTAATTTGAGAAAGAATGTTCAGTTCAGCTTGTCTATGTGTGGGGGTTTTTCTTTCAATCTATGTGCTTGTGAATATGTTGCATTATAAATTACTCGAATACATGAATCTTTACTGCTAATTTGAACTTATCTGTAATATCCATGGTTCATGTTTATATTCTAATTCATGCTTGTTAGCTAGTTGATCACTTTATCTCCCATGTCATTGCAACACATGTTCCTGAGTTGCTTTAGGTACATTTCAAAGCTCCTAGAAAAGAAAATTCAGAAGAAGGAAAATTGATAAATATTTCATATTCATTGCATTTGTGCTTTTATGGTTTATATTTTCTCTTTTGAAATTCTTGATGAAATCATTGTCAAAGGGGGAGAAATATACAAAATGCATGCTTAAATAAAGGAGAAGCTATTTGAGAAAAAGGGAGAATTTGAAAGTTTTGACAAGTTGATCGATTCTTAAAAATAGTCGATTTTGTGCTTTTATTGCAAATATAGTGGAGAAATTCTTTCTTTTAAAAAAGGGAAGAGTTTTGATACTTCTTGGTTTTTATTTTTCAAAAACATCAATTTACATTTTGGAGATATTGCCAATGTGTTCATCAAAGGGGAGATTGTGGAATCATTGTCATGATTAATATTTTGTGATGAACAATTGGCTTTGCAAATGATTTATTTAATAAGAGATTGGTTTGAAAATAACTGTGAATATTAGTGTGAGTGTGTGTGACTAACGTGAGTCAAGTTGGGGAGAACTTGTGCTCGGATATGGCATCTTTGTTTTTGCATGCGTAGGTGAGTCTAGAAGCCTCGGAAGTATTGCCGGTGATGGATCAGGAGTTGACTTAGGAGAAGTTGATGTTCGGATGATCAGGAGATCACGCGAGATACTAAAGGCTAGAGATCAATACACGTGGAATTAAAGATTCCATATGGCATACAAGAGGAATTGTGTGCGTATGGATAGAGAAGTCGAGTCCTACTCGGATTAGGAGTCGAGTCCTACTCGGACTAGGAGTGGAGTCCTAGTAGGACTAGAAGTTGAGTCCTGGTAGGACTAGGAGTCGAGTTCTACTTGGATTAAAAGTGGAGTCCTAGTAGGACTAGGAGTCGAGTCCTACTTGGACTAGGAGTTGAGTCCAAGTTGGCTATAGAAAGGAGGATTTGATTTGGTAAATTGTAAATAAATTTGGTAATTGAGGGTTTGAATCCAAGTTGACTATGGAAAGGAGAATTTGATTTGGTAAATTGTAAATAGATTTGGTAAGTGAGGGTTTGAGTCCTAGTGGGACTAAAAGTCCTACTCCTCTTTCTGTAGAAGGTTTTAGGTATAAATAGATGAGGGGTTGAGACCCTAGAATATAACTTTTGGAAGAGAGAAAAGCTAGGGTTTAGTTTTGAGATAGGGGAGTGCTTTGTATGCACTTTGTAAACACATTTTGATGCAATAAAGTTAATCTACTTGGAAGAGCATCTTCAGTGTGTATTCTTTTGAATTCCAACGGTTCATCCAACAAGAGCACGGTGGTGAGGCAGCAATTCTATCAGCGGACATACGGCGGTCAGACCGGCGTAGGAGAGACGGTCTCACCGGTGCACTCCATCCAGGTTTGAGGGTTTCTTTTATTTCGCAAAAGATTTTGGTTTTTGGTGTTCCTACCATTCACCCCCCTGGTAGGCTTGGTTCTTGTGTCTGATCCTACAGGGGAGAGAGAGGCCGGGGCCCACACGGCAACGTCACACGAGGAGGAGGCTGAGCTCCTGCCATGGCATGGCGAGGCAGGGAAGATTGGTGGTGGCGTCCAGCAGCAGGGCGGACGATGGCACGGATGGCCTCGGCCTGCGGAGGCACCTGGTAGAGAGGAAAAGGAGGAGGAGAGCCTTGGGATTGTGCTCACCGGTGTCGGGGATCGAAAACAACGACAGTGGCTCGGTCGGCGGTGCATAGGGGTGGAGCGGCGGCTGCAGGGGATGTGGGGCGAGCTTGGTCGCTAGCCCGCGGCTGCGGCGGCGCATGCATAGTGGTGGTGATGGCAGGCAAGTGAGGTGATGGCACACGGCGCAGAGGACGGCGGCGGCGCAGCAGGCAAGTGAGGTGATGGCACACGGCGCAGAGGACGGCGGCGGCGCGTAGGCAAGGCACGGCGGCAACGCTAGTGACAACAGGGAGCAAGGGCGCTCGGGATGCGGCGGCTAGGGCACAAGTGGGGCGGCATGCGGGTATTTGCAGGGAGGAGGGGGTCCCAAAGATGGCAGCGGTGGTGAGATGCGCGGGCAGCTGGCGGCTAGATGCAGCGGCACTCAGTGCGCAGGGAGCAGGAGGTGGTGCGACAAATGGATCGAGGCGAGCAGGGCACAGAGGCGAGGGGGCGATGCGGCTTAGGGTGCAAGGGCGGCAGTAGGCGATGGCGGCACACGGCCAGTAGAGCAGCGGTGGTGGCGACTGCGGGAGAGGGGCGGCAGCACTAGGCGTTGGCTAGGGCATCGAGGCTGGCGGTGGCTCAGGTTTTATAGGGGAGGAAGTCCAGGGCGGCGATGGGTGGCGCACACCGAGTTTTGCGGCGGCGCTCGCGGAAAGGAGGCGTAGGCGGCGGTAGCAGGCTGGGCTGGGCCGAACAGCGGCAGTGGCAGGCCAAGGACAGGGCACAGGCTGGGCGCTGGCCGACAGGCCGCTTGGGCTGACCCTGGCTCGGTCGAGTGGGCAAGAGAGAGAGAGAGGAGTCTAGAGGTAGGAGATGAATAGGAAAGGGAGAGGGAAACAGAGAGAAAGGAGAAGAAAGGAAGGGAAAAATAGAAGAGAAGGGGGAAAAGAAAAAAGGGAGTTTTCCAGAAGTTTTCCTAAAATTGGAAAATAGGAATTTTGGGGGAGAATTTTAGGGTTAATCAGAATTTTTGCGAACAATCTAGAATGTTTTCCCTTCTTGAATATTGGGACATAATTGTCGGAACATTTCTTGGAAATCGGAATATTTGTGAATCTCTCAACTGCTAGGGATATTTGGGGAAATATGAACAATAGGGGTTTTTGGGGACATTTTTGGAATATTGGATTTTGGGAAAAACATTTAGAACTTTGCAATATTATGGATATCGGGAGAGATATACATATACACATACACATATATACATATATACATATTTGTGAATCTGCGAATATTTGGAGGGGATTAGGAAATGGAATATATTCTGTGGGGTTAGAAAAATGGAGGGTATTTTATCAAAGAATATTTGCGGAAGCCGGATCTCAGAATAATTCAGGAATCCGATAAAATTATAAGTTATTTTGCAGAGATCAATAGATCGGAATATTCGAGGCATAATTGAATTTCCTAAAATATATGGATATTTTGGAGATGTGGGAAATTAGAATATTTTCCCAAGAACTGGAAAAGTAGAATATTCCAAATATTATAAATATTCCGAGATTAAAGAATTGACAAGAATTGTTTTATCAAGACTGAAATCGGGGGAAATGTCAGAAGATTGGAGATTTGGATTTTCTCGACGGAGAAGAGTTTAAGGAAATATCTGGGATTTATTTCAAAGCAGAGGATGCATATTTTAGATACAAAGAATCTCGGATTGGGAGTCCAAAGGGGTTTTAGGGTTTCGAAACCGAATAAATCCGAGAACTCCGGATTTAGGTTTTCGAGCTGACTTTAGGGTTTCGGGAAAACGACACCAAACCCTAAAGAAGAGGGATCCAAAGTTTGAGGGGAACGGAGTGACATCAAGGGACTTAATCAGGCACGACTCGGACAGGGGAAAAAAGTGATTTTATCTTATATTTAATTAATTACTGAAGTGATCTTTATAGCATTAAAATTAGTTCTGGAGCTCCAAAAATCCGAGAAAATTTCAGAGGGTTTATTAAATCATGGGGAATCTACCATATGAATTTATTATTATAAATACTTAAATGCTTAAAATATTCTGACAAAACCCCAGGAATATAAAAGCATCCAAGTATTTATTTAAAATTTCAGCTTGGGATTTTTAATATTGGAAATTTCAAAATTTTATTCAGGCACTTTCTCAAACAAATTTTTCTAGTGTATTCTTGTATTTCCATTTACACATAATAATTTTTAATTAGGCCGATTTTCAGGGTGTGACATTACTTTTACCAACACAAAATGGTTTTCACTAACTCTATCATGGGTTAGGTATGGTTTCTCTTCAAACCTCTAACACTGGGATTCACTCTTTATATCTGCTACCTCCTATAGTTCACTATGTTACGGTGATCCTTGGCAACTCCTCTGATCCAGCTAATTCCTTTGACATACTTTTACCATAGTGATTCCTATGACGACGATGTTGTTGACGCGTTTCTGCGATGACTGGCGCTTCGGCTTCGGGAACCATCTCGAGGAATGATCATGTTCAAACAGTTGTCTTGGTTGCCACTACTAGGGTTTCTCTCCTGAGGAAGTTTGGATGGCTCGGATGATCCATCAATCATGACTTGACCTGCCTCTTACTATTCTCCATCCTATTTTGCTTATCTTCATGATGAATTCCTTTGTCTTTTGAGTTTTGGTCGCAACCTCCAAAGATGAACTGAACTAACTACTCATTACTTGTATCTTCCAAAATCTTCTTAAGGTGTTCCCGTCACTCCAAAAAGGGTCAATGGAATTGGCATGATGCAAAACCAGTCTCTTACTAAGAGTACTTCTTTAGGGCTTAGCTCCATATTGCAGACATACAACTGGTCACCAGTTTCCATTAGGGAAAGTAGCTCTTACAATCTTTAAGCAGGTACCTGTGGAGGCCATGGGCCCTGAGTACCTCAAGAAAGCAATTACGGCCACTCGGACAGAGAGTGGGCCGGTCCCTACAATTGGAGATAGAGTAGGACTCGGATTCATATTACCTTGGATGACAAGGAAAGGGATAGTCCTAGCCGGATACTCTATGTACTGATAAGAAAAGCCCTTGGATGCATCTAACTGGGTTTCCTACCTTGTAACCCTCAACCCTCCAGTATATAAGGAGAGGTAGGGAGCCCCTTGGGGCAGATGATTCCACAAACCGCAAAAGCAATACACCACAACTGGAAGTAGGGTATTACCTCACCTCGAGGGCCTAAACCAGTATAAATCTCATGTCCTTTCGAGTCCATCGAGTTTAGGTCTGACGAATTGCCCCATATAATTATTGCCGATACAAAACATCGACAGTTGGTGCGCTAGGTAGGGGCCTCATCGAGATCATCGTCATCAAGCCCGATGGATCCAACCATAGGAGTCAACAGCATCAACTTCTCTCCCGGACAAGCCATCAGATTGGGAGCCTCGACTTCATCACCAACAATCTGAGCAATCTCACCTTGTTCGACTCAGTTTCAACCCGATCGGCTAGGGACCAAGCCAACTCAGCGCCGGTTGGCCTACTCAACGCCGTAGCAATTTTCAACATCCTATTTCGGCAACACCCAAGATCTACGAGTTCTGGGACAACTCTCTTTCCTGATATTCGACTCAAATTTGGCTCCAATTGATCGAGATCGGGTCCAGGGAGACGAGATCGTCAATTTCCTACTCGGACTCGATAATGCCGTAATAATCTTCAATTCCAATCTGATGCAGCAACTCAATCCTCTGGAATTCGACTCTGATACAACCCAAAGATGCTTGAGATCGGGTCCAGGGAGGTTGGGGTCATCATCACACCGCTTACTGCGACTCTGACTCACAGTCGGATAGCAGCTCGACAAGCTTTTCTTCACCATGAGAAGTCTTCATGGCATCCAAGGGCTCAATTCCAACACAAGATGCACGCCGACTACGCAATCAGCAGGAGGAGGAGGCTCGTCAACTACGTGAGCAATAGGAGGAAGATGCGCGATGCCTGCAAGCCGAGTGCGACGCTTGCAATGACAACTTGCGCAAGGCTGGGTGGACTGCTCAACAAGAGATCCTCCAAACCCAAGTAGGCAACCACGACGTCTTCGTGACACTGCAACAGAATGTCGTGGCCGCTGCCACGTTGTTAGACACCTTGCAGTTCGGGCCCGACCACCAGGCTACCCCGACTATCGCAAAAATCAAAGCAGTGATAACCACTACAGCCTGTCAACAGCAACAGCGAACTGGAGATACGTTTATACCGTCTAACAAAATAGCTTCGGGTGCTACGACTTCATCCGCTTCTGGGTCACGCCCGGAATTTCACCACCGAAATTCTGAACATTCATGTGTATTAAATCCCTGCCCAGGAAAGCCAGGGTACACAAAACAAAGTTGCATACAGAGTGCGTCTTACAAACAGAATAAAATAGTCTTACAAAAATGAAGCGAAGAAGATAAACAAAGCCTATATACAGCTTGCCAAGCGGAGGCTTCCAATCCACAGGCATCTAGACGGTGGAGCCAGCCTAGTCCACATACTGATCCTCGTCGGACGCGTACTCCACCACTGAGAGGGGGAAAATGGAGCAAGACTAGGTACCACCCACAGTACTCAACAAACCACACCCGCAAATATGCACAATGCACGGGAATCAAAGATAGGCTCGAGGTTCATTTGCGTAAAAGCAGTTTCAAACAGTAGTGGTTCGCAAACAGTAAAAGGTTGATTAACTGAACAATATTTAATCCTCCACTGATTAACATTACACCACGTTAACCAGGCCCAACAAGCCATTTGAACCACACTAGTTCCATTAAGTTAAGTTAATTAAATAAGGGTGAGACTAATCACGGTGAGTCTTGACCAATCGCCCATATCCGCAGGCGCGGCTATTCGAATAGATTTAACTCTAATCAAAGGTGTATAACTGTACCCACAAGACACAGCCCCACACACGTTCCTGTGTGCCGGTGCATCACCACGATACCCCGTGAGAGGCTGTGACAGGACCATTCACGCAACCTCTCCCAAACCATCCACACCACGCTAAGGTTGCACCTGCCAACAGGACACCCCATATTGGCCAGGCTACCCCCCTTGCGCCACAATGGATCCAGAAGCCGATCAACCCTACCCCAGGCAGACCCAACTCCATCACACCCATCCTCACCATCGGTGCCTAGAGAGGGAGAAGAGACGCTACAAGCCTAGCCGTTGCCCACGCTGGCTTGTGGAAAGTACGAGTACTTGCCCAAGGGGTTCCCGTGAACCGGTCCTTAATTGCCATGGGTGCAACCAGCAAAACCATGCACCCACAGCCCACCATTTGGGTTAAATTTTAGTAATTCAACATCAATATATCCAAAGTGTCATTTTCCGACATAGAGTCGAAACAGGAATGTAAATGATAATGTTAAATTCCCAGGTGAACTAATAGTTTCTAAGCATGCCTAAGCATCCTAAGAATAACATCCTACTCATGTTGTTACCCAGGTGACAAGGAACAAGGTTCAACAACTAAGGCATAATCTTATCTATATAGGGATCATAATCCATACCACATGTAATAATAAAAACATGCATGTTTATTTGAATAAACCAAACATTTTAGCAAAATTAGGTACAAAATGATCAAGATTATAGTGTGACTTGCCTTGCTCTGGCTCGACGTACTGGGCTACGACCTCGTAGTACACAGGAGAATCGATGGCGTCGGATTCTAAAGCAAACAACACACAAACAATTAAAAATAGTACATGTGGGTAGTCAAACAAGAGCTGAAAGTATTTTTAATGAATTCTTGGCATTTTCCTAGATTTAATAAAATTTGAATGGAATTAATCAGAGCTCGAATGAATTAGTTATGAATTTTAGAAGTTTAACAGTGATTTCCCATATAAAATTAATTATTAAATGATTTATGCACAATTAAAGGAATTAATGCGTCAGCGGACCACGGCGAGCTGGCTCTGATAGGCGGGACCCATGGGTCAGTGGTGCAAAAACGAACAGCGCACAGCGGACGCAGTCCACGCACATGCGGCGACCGCGGACATAGGTACACGAGCGGCCCCGATCTACCAAGATAGATCGGACGACTCAGACCTAGTCGGGAACAAGCTCCGCCAGCGCACAGCGCGGCGACGGCGCACGTGGCCTGATAGTCACCACCGGTGACCATTCGGCATGGCGGAGAGCAGCGGCGAGCGGTGGAGGGGGTGAGGAATGCGGCCGAGTGCTCATCGAGGGCTCACGACGACTGGAGTGCAGCGAACGACGACAAACAGAGGGAGTGGACGGCGGCCGAGGTTCAGGATGGTGACGATGACTGGATTTCAGCGGTGCAGAGCAACGACGGAGACGGAAATGAGGTGCGGGAGGTCCTGGCAAAAGTGTTGAACGAGTTAGGAGGGAAAAAGATCGAGTGGGTCGACGAAAAACCGCAGCCGACTACCGGCGGAGAGGTTTACCAAAAGGGAATGACGGAGAGCATGGAGTCCCGGCGGGAATCCGAGGTGGCCAAGTGTGAAACAGGACATAGCCAGGTGCAGCGAAGCTACCGAGCATGAGCATGGTAGTCGGCAACAGCTGTAGCGATGGTGATGTGCGACTGAATTAGGCGGAGCACGGCAGCGTTTCGGGAGCTCGGCGGGGAGGAAGTTTGGGTACTCAGCAGGCATATGCAACTGAGAGGGGCGGAGGAAACACAAGGAGGGTCTATATATACTCGGCTGGGGAAGTTCATGGCCGACTTTCACGGGATTGAGGGCGGCGGCCACGATGGCTAGTGGGCGTGATTCAACCGTGGTCGTGGGCGAGAGGGGCGGAGAAGGTGGGGAAAATGGGCGGGGACTCAGTCCGTGGCGTTTGAATCAAGGGGCGAGGTGCGTGAGAGCAGGAACGGTGTAATCCAACAGACGGGGTAGCTCGATCCCCTCCAACCGAGTCGGCCGGAGGTTGAGGACAAAGCTGACGTGTGGGGCCCCGGTCCCACGTGTCAGCGAGAGGGGTGAGGGAAGTGGTGCGGGGAGCGGTTCGAGAAAAGAAACTCAATACCTAAAATCAAGGATGAGGTCATCATAGCCGCCTTCCGCAATGGAGTCAGAGACGCGCCGTTTATCACCAAGTTCACCCGAAGCCACCCAACTCCGTCAAAGCTCTCTTCAATATGGCCAATAAATATGCTGATTTAGCTGACGCAATGGCAGAGGCACTTGACGACAAGCCCCGACAGAAGGAGTGATGGGAGACGGACGACACGGCCCTATCCAAGCCTGGGAACCGCAAGTAGAAATCTTGGGACTTCATTGTGGTAGCCGATCGCAACCATCCTCGACCTCCTAGAACCGAAGATTATTAGAATGACAAGTGACATGCTCGGGGGCTCAAAAGCTCAAATGCAAGGATGGCATCCCCACTCCCAACTCGTGCAATACTGTCGATGTTTTACACCGGCAATATAACTATGGGGCAACTCGGCGAGGGGAAACTCAATGGATTGCAGAGGAATGTAAAGAGATTTTATACTGGTTCAGGCCCTCGATGTGAGGTAATACCCTACATCCAGTTGTGGTGTTATTCCTCTGAGGAGTTGTGTCGATCAATGATCATGTGCCCTCTAGGGGCGCCCTGCCTCCCCTTATATACTGGGGAACAGGGGTACAAGGTAAGAGTCCTAGCCGGGTACGGCCAAGGGATTTCCTTCTTAGAGATATATCTTACCGGATCTAAACTGTATGTTCCTTATTATACAAGGCAAAGCCTGCCGGGTGCTACTATATCTCCAACTACAAGACTTGGCCCATCCTCTATCCAAGTGGCCCATATGCTTGTGATGAGGTATGCGGGGCCCATGGCCTCCACAGTAGCCCCTGAGACCTTCATAGTTGAGTCACCGCTGATGCCAAGTGCTCATCCTCCACGGTGAAGATTGCCCAAGTGCGTTGCTCCCGAGTACTCTTTGTCTGAGTGCTTCTTCTTCCCGAGTCCTGCTTCATGTCAGCGGGCAGCGAGGCTATGAAGGGCTTCATGTAGATGTATAAATAGTGTGCACCAAATAGGTGCACCTATTAGGTGTAGCCCCTGACTTTGTGCTTAATTGTGAAGACAATTAAACATAAAGTCAAAGATCTTTAACCTGGAAGTCTTTCCCGAGTGGTATACTACTGGTATATGAGACTCTTCGGTATCATGTCAACCAGAAAATGATTTATAGTCTTGCCGAGTAGCATGCCACTCATATATGGGACTCTTCAGCTTCATGTCAGCCGGAATAGGGGGTTTATAGTCTTTCTCGAGTGGCGTCCCACTTGGGAGTTAGACTCCTCAGCTTCATGTCAGCTGGAATATATTTATAGTCTCTCCCGAGTAGTGCACTACTCGAAAGTTAGACTCTTCAGCGTCATGTCGGCTGGAATAATGTTGCTCATGGCAACTGTTGGCCTGGCATGTAGGCCGAGTACCACTTTTATGAAAATAAATCCATTATGTGGTCAAGTGTACTCGAGAAAGATACCTGCATCCCCAATTTTAATGAAGACCAGCTTGTGATCCTTATAAGGATATATCGTCGAGACCTAGTGGATAAAACAGATACCCAAACATATATGTTTAGCAATTAGGCCTTCATGAAGCAATTAGCACCAGCACTGCGACTTCAACATAGCCTGCTAGCGGTCCATTATGAGCGTGCTACTGTAGGAACTCATATCTTGGTGCCCAGTACCGACTATGCAAACCCAAGCCCACTAGTCGGAATCGGCTCTATAAAGGTCGAGGGAGAGAGAAAAGATTCCTCATCTTCCCCCACACGACCAATCGTTTCATCTTCCGCTTCCGCGCCGAAATTTCGCCTCCCGCTTTGCTAGGGTTCACTGCTGCTTGCTGTTCCCCACTAGAACTCGGGCGATTCTGATCCTTCTCATCAATTCCAAGCCCCCAATCGCATTTCCCCCAAACTTCTCCGGCCCCATCATGGCGAGGGCCTCGAATCCTGCAGGTGCGTCGGAGAATGCCTGGCCGACTTCGGATTGCAGCTCAGTGAAGCTAAAGCTCCTGGAGAATCAATTGAAGCTGCAAGGCCAAGGCGTTATCCGCTGGCATCTGGCAAAGGGTGAGTCAGTTCCAAATCCCCAATCCAGCGAAATTGTCGTCTTTGCCTCTTTTTTCAACCGGGGTTTGTTCCTTCCCTCTTCCGTGTTCTTCCGCCGTCTCCTTGACTTCTACGGGTTGGAGTTGGTGAATCTGAATCCCAACTCAATCCTTCAAATCTCCATATTCGTGACTCTTTACGAGTTCTTCTTGGGTGTGGAACCCTACCTCAACTTCTTTAGACACTTGTTCCATGTTAAGCCCCAGCCCTCCAAGAATAATGTTCAGGTGATTGGGGGGCTGGTCTTCAGTTGAGGGGCGAGAGGAAGAAAACATATATTGATCTTCCCCTGAAGTCCTCCTTGAAAGGTTGGCATAAAGAGTGGTTCTACTGTTCTAATATGGAACCCTCCCTGCCTCCATTCACCGGCTCACCACCAATGGTCTCATCCAATTGGTCTTTAGATCCAACCTTCGAAGAGATGGGCCAAGTGCATCAGTTGCTGGAGAAACTGGCGAAATTCAAGCGAGCCGGCTTAACCGGGCCCTGGGTGGCCAGGCGTTTTCTGAACTGGCGCCTGTAGCCGCTGAAGCTGAGGAGCGCATTCGGCTAGGATTACCAAGGGAAACATGACCCTGACCGAGAAAGCCATGAGTCGGCTGACCAGCAGAAGGTAACTGAAACCTTGTTCGGTTATTTCTCCAGTGGGGTAATCGAGACCGAGGACACAAAACACACCATCGCGGCTTATAACCACAATCGGCCCCGCCTCGAGGTAACCTTCATCCTTCTTCTGTGATGAATGCCTGTGAACATGTGTCCGTAATTGCCCAGCATTGTTTGATGTATGTTGTTGAACTATTTGTAGTGCTGTTAGGAGTTTGACGATGACTCCCGCCCGTTGTCGGCCACCAAGTCGAAGAAGAGGCCGAAAAGTCCTTCCACCGCCAAGCCCGACTCCAAGAGAGCGGGAAAAGGCCTGTTATAGACCAGGGCAAGAAGGTGGTGATGCCAAGTGCCGCGGCGGGGAGCCTGAGAATAAAGGACCCCACCGTCGTAGCACCCAGGGCGTCAAGCCCCGAGCCGGGGCCAGTATGGCCAAGCTCAACCTCGTTGAGCCCAGCAAGAATGCCGCCGAGTACGCGGTCAAAGCAAGCGCCACCAAGTATCCGAGCACTCGAGCCGGCTGCACTACGAGCAGGGCCGACTCAGGCGACAACGCCGCCGCCGATTGCCACGTCGACTGGATCAACAGCCACCACAGCGCACCGCCAGGGCCTGGATCACCCGGAGGGAAGCTTAAGTTCTCCAAGAGGTAAGTTGCTCCGGATCTTCTGAAAATCTTGTCTGGCGTAGTGGTGCCGTGTTGACGTCTGACTTGTTACGCAGGAAGCGAGCTGATATCGATCTCAAGGACGCTACTCCGGCCACTCTTGTTGTAGAACTGGCCCCAGCCAAGCCAGCGCAAGCAAGCACACCTGCTGAGCCGGTGACGATCCCTGTTGCAGGAACTGGGACGGTCCTGACTGCAAGGCCGCCAACGTCGGCCGACCAAGGTGTAGTTGTCGAAACTGATGCTCCAGCCCCTGAGTCGAGCCCTAATGCCCCAGAGTCGGCCCCTGATGCCCAAGAGCTAGGTCCTAACGCCCCAGAATCAGCCCCCGAGGCCGCTGAGGTGCGTCATCGTCGTCCTCGGCGCCATCGGTGGAGAGAGTGGACCTCCCCAGGCTCGAAGCTCCTCCCCGGAAGTTCCCAAGAACCTTCCATTGGACGGACTCCAATGGGGAGGCGAAGAAACACAAACTTGATGAAGCGGCAGCACGGAAGGAGCACGAAGATTTCCTTCGCACCGCGATTGCCACGTCCGAGGGGGCCCGAGTAAGGCCTTCATTGCGACGGGTTTCTGTCTGTCTTCGTTACTCGGATGCCTTGATAGTTACTCCTGCTTTACTTTGTTTTTGCACTGAGTAGAAGATCGTCGATCGGTCAGAGCAGATGAGCGAGATTCTGACCCAGCTAGCTCCCGAGCTCCAGGAACTGCAACAGCTCCAGGACATAAAAGCTGAAGTGGAGCAGCGCAGCCAAGAGATGGAGACTTGGCTGAGGGGAGCTGTCGCTACACTCAGAACCAAAAATTGGGACCAAGCCAAGAGGATTAGAGGTACATCTCCTGAATACATCCTCCCGACTGAGCCCTTAGTGTTTTTCTCTGGCTGGGTCATTCTCCGACTGCCCAGTTGTGCCATGACTGCAGTCTAGGGTATTTGACCACTCTAACGTGCAACCCTCGAAGCCGAGCTGAAGACCCGAATAGAAGGAGAATCCAGGCTAGAGGAGGCTGAAAAAGCCATGGCCGACCTTGAAAAAGACAAGGCCGACCTGACAAAGGCCAATGCCGAGCTTGAGCAAGAGAGGGCCGGTTTGAAGAAGGCCAACACCCAGCTCGAGAAGGAAAGAGTCAAACTGGAAAAAACCATCACCAAGTGGGAGGCCGACTACAAAAGTAAGTCTCCGTCCTGACTGTGATCTTAGCCAATCCTTTAGTTACTCTGTCTGCGGTTTTGCCTGATAAGTTTACTTGGTCGTTAACCTGGGTAGCTGCTAGAGCCAATGCCTAGATCCAGTTTCAGGCCTTCGCGGAGGAGATAAGAGTTGTCAAGGAGTCACGGGAGACCCTCATCGAGTCCGTGAAAGGGCTCCTTGACATAATGGATCCTCGTGACGAGGGAACCAGCTCCAGCACCATCTTTCAAGTTGAGGCGCACCTTAAGGATGCACCGAGTGCCCTGAAGAGGTACTCGGATGAGCATGTTGTTGCCGGCGTGGCCCATACCCTGGCAATGACCAAATCCATCTACCCAAGGGCAGATGTCGAGGCCATTGGGGAGGGGTTTGCCGAGGAGACAACGCCTGAGGAGGCGCTGAAGCTGATAGCTGAGGCAAGGCCGACTGCAGCTACAATCACCCGAGACCTGAGTCTGTGAGAGCAACGTATCATGTAGTCGGTTATGTATAAACTTTTGTAAAAAAACATGTGTAAATATATGTGCAATGCCGCCAAGCTTTAAACTATTACTCAGTTGTCATTAGCTTTACTCGATTATACGGTCTGCACCGAGTTAATCTATAGGAACTTTATAAAATCGTTCACTGCAGGAGGCTGTACTCGGGCAAACACGACAGAATCATAGTGAAGCTTTGTAACTTGAGTAAAATAGGCTCGTATATTATTAACAAAGCATATAAGATACATGCAGCCCCCGACTCACTACTTGGTTGAAGCAAGCGGAGTAGTGAGTCAGAATGGAACTGTACACATGAAAATTGTAAAACTCAGGTATAGAAAGGACGTAGCCGTTCTATATTCCATGAGTTGCTGATGAGGGCACCGTCTTCTGTCTTCAGTCGGTAGGCGCCTGGCCGTGTGACCTCGGCTATAATGAATGGCCCTTCCCAAATTGGGGATAATTTGTGCCTGTCTTTGGTGGTTTGTATTTTTCTCAGGACAAGATCCCCGACCAAAAAGGCGCGGCCACGGACATTGCGATTGTGGTAGCGACGCAGGCCTTGGAGATACCTTGCCAACTGGATTGTTGCGATATCCCTCGCTTCTTCCAACTGATCTAATTCGACCAATCGGGTATTATTTGAGATGTCTTCTGAGTAAGCCCGAACTTGTGGAGAGCCGAACTCTAACTCGGTTAGTAGCACAGCCTCGACACCGTAGACCAGGAAGAAAGGGGATTGCCCTGTTGCCCGACTGATAGTGGTTCTGAGAGACCAAAGAACAGATGGGAGCTCTTGGACCAACCGGCCCGCGTATGGTTGCAGTTGGTCGAATATCCTGGCCTTGATACCTTGTAAGACCATACCATTGGCTCGTTGAACCTGCCCATTGCTCCGCGGGTGTGCCACAGATGCATAGCAGATCTTGATGCCAAATTCTTCACAAAAATCTTAAAAAACGCTGCCCGTGAACTGAGTGCCGTTGTCGGTGATGATGTGGTTGGGGACCCCAAATCGGTAGAGTATACTCATGATGAAGTCCTTTGCTCGTGCCGCTATTATGGTTGCAACAGGTTTAGCTTCAATCCACTTGGTGAATTTATCCACTACGACGAACAAGTGTGTGACCCTCCTGATGCTTTCTTGAAAGGCCCGACCATGTCAAGCCCCCATACTGCAAAGGGCCAAGAGATTGGGATTGTTTGAAGTTCTTGGACTGGGAGATTGGTTTGTCTTGCATAGAACTGGCAACCCTCGCATGTGCGAACAATGTCTTTGGTGTCTGTTACTGCTATTGGCCAGAAAAATACCTGTCGGTAAGCCTTTCCAACTAACGTCATGGATGCGGAATGGTTGCCACATATGCCCGAGTGGATTGAGTGCAGGATCTGCTTGCCCTCCTCGGTGGTGACGCAGCACATGAGGACCTCAGATGCACTTCTTCGGTACAGGTCTTCTCCGACGACTAAGAAACACTTACTTCGATGTTTGACTCGTTCAGCTTCACTACGATCTTCTGGGAGTTCATCGTCCAGGAGGAATTTGAGAACAGGAGTCCGCCAAACTTGACATATGTGTAGGGGTGAAAACGGTCGGAAATGGTCAGAAAAACCCTTAAATCATTTCCATTTCCATATTTTGTACTCGGAATCAGAATCGGAAACGGTAATGTCGGAAATGGAAACGGCTTCGGAAAATTCAGAAACATCAGAAACGGAGTTGCTCGATCGGAAATTCATCGATATCGGTCGGACATATATGAATTCATATCGGAAATAACTTTACCTCACATATCAGTGGAATATTATCTACTAGGTCCATCCCATCCCATCTAATCCACAAACCAAACAACCATAAAAATGGGATAGACCTAGCGCAACCTACAAAATTCGTGGAAGCAAACACACCCTAAGCTCTTTCTTGCTCTTTCTTTCTTTCCTCTTTGCTTTTTCTTTCCTCTTACAAATTGTGGGATAGTTGCAATTTGTAATTTATTCTCAAATTTACTTATATATGGCCTCCATCACCGACGCCGCCCTCGGCCTTCAACACCGATGCCGTCTCCTGCCTCCAGTGCCGCTGCGCCACCGCTCTGGCCTCGGCCGCACGACGCCGCCGGTGTCCACTGCCGCCTCCAGCCTCGGGCCTCCACCGCCACCTCTGGCCTCGGGCTGCCGACACCGCCTCCGGCCTCGGTCGCCGACGCCGCCAGTGTCCACCGCCGCCGATAGCCTCGGGCCTCCACCGCCGCAGCCGGTGTCCACCCCCGCCGCCACCTCCGGCCTCGGCCGCCACTGTCACAGCCCTAAATCTAGTTTCCAAGTAATTAGTGTTATGCCCTACTATCATCAGAATGCACAATTTAAAGTTCTGGCATTTTTACTTCATGGAAATTTAAGTTGGCAATATTAAACCCTAATCGGCAAAATTAGACCAACTCCTAAAAGTGCATCAAGTTGAACAGAAACATATGGGGGAATAATTTATTCAAACACTAGCTTATTTATCATGAATCAATATAATTTTTTCAGAATTTATTTCATTAGTTTAGACCCCTTAAAAATTCTGACAAGTTTCAGCCTGTGTCCTTTTTCCTTGACCTATGCTTTTATATAGCCTAAGGATTTTCTAAAGATGATTGGTTGCACATAAAATCATAGAAAAATTCCTGTAAACACTATCTCACATTATTGATCCACTTTAAATTTTACATGATTTTATCACTTCATTGAGTACTTCAATAAAATCCCTCAAATCAGCTAGACTAGGGAGCTAGCTAAAAATGAATGGGTATACTTATAAAATTCACCAAATAAAAATCAAGATTAATTTGGTAGTGAAATTCTACCAACAGGTGTGTCAACAAGAACCCCACCACCGGTAATTTTTTCTCAATTTAATTCCCAAAGAAATCACATAAAATAATAAGAACAAAGCCCTAGGGACATAAATTACACTGCAGAAAAACTGGACCATTATGCATACTTTGCATTTTCACCAAAGACAAGCCAGACCACTTCTAACCCTGAAAATTGGTCAGCAGGTTAAACACATCTTTCTCTACCTCCAAAATTTTCCCATAATTTATATCCCTTATTAACCTACTGCAATCACAGATGAAAGACAGCTGTCCATACAGCTCACAACACTTAGTCTCTAGAGGTTTCTTCTCTCTATTTCACTTCCATGTGGGACCCACAAGACCATGGCCCACATGTCAGCCTTACCACAGCATGGGACAGTGTGTTTCACCAACATTCCTACCCATACTCCTATCTTCTCCCTAGGAACTAACTTCTTGGACCCACAAGTCATAGAGTAAACCTAGCCAAATATGTGTAGAAAAATAGTCTTACATGTGGGACCCACCTTGACTACTGTGCAATGGATACAACTCAGCAGCTGCATGCAAACGTGTCACTGCCTCCTTTCTCTCTCTCACAGTGCACAAAGTACCTTGGACAACATATCTCTGGGAAACCTCGGCCTTTTCACTCCAAACTTCGCCAGCCGAGTCTCTTTCTCATCCTCTTCACGTTCCCACCAGAGAAACCCACGGAATCCCCAAAGATCACCGCCGGCAAGCCTATCTGCTCCTCTGCCGAAGGTGTTCGGTTGAGCCCGAGTTAGATCTGGTGAGCTCCATCCTTTCTAAGCCTCGGGAACGTGATCTAAACCTTCTGATCGTTCCATTTTCATACTTGGTTGCCCTAGGTTCATCGGCTGAAGACGTCGTGCCGCCGCCGTCCCTGCTCTCTACCGTACAGAATCACCGCTGTGATGTCACAGCTGTTCCGACCGCCGTGGTGCATCGTCGGCTGGGCCACTGTGCCACCAGCGTCGCCTCACCTCCAGGAGCCCGCTGACCAGAGGAATCGAACTGCAAAGCCCCGAGCGAGGAAATCGACCGTCGTCTTCTCCCTCTCCGGCCAACTACCGCCGCCGTCCTTTTCTCCTTCCTTGGTGAGCCTCCATCCGATTCCTCGCGCTGAGACCATCTCTACGAGGCCTCTAACCTTTTCGGCAACTCGGCTTCGTCGCAGAACCCCAAGAGAAGGCCAGTGATGTAGTCCCGAAGCAAGCCGCCGCCGCCGGACCTCTCCTAGAGCAACCACCGCCGTTCCAGCACCGCCGAGTAACCCAGGACCTTTGGTGAGCCTCTCTGGTCCCTCAGACGTCGCATGCCTGCATCGTTTTAGTCTGTAACATGACATCCATATGCAACCCGAGCCGAGTTACCGCCTCCGCCGTTGTTGCCATCGATTCCGGCCACCGCCGGCGATGAGAAGACCACCGAGGTGTTCGCCGTGAACTCCTCTTCCTTTTCTCTTTTGCCCCGACTGCAGCCGACGCCGCCACCAAGAAGCTCGCCGGGCCAGCCAGCTTGCGCCTCCTCTGTTTTGGTGCCGCCGACAGATGGGCCCCAGCTGAGGAAAAATTAGGAAACGAGAAGAAAAGATTAACTGATTTAATTTCCAACAGAAAAATGGTTAAACTTTGTCAATCCATATCTTTTTCATTTCAACTCCTTTTTGAGTAAAACCAATTTTGTTAGTTCTGTAAATTTTTGAAATTTAATATTGTAAAATAAAATAGAACCACTTCTGTACAGAAAATGCCTATAAAATAATGTGAAGCAAAAATACCTTAATTTGTGCCTAAGAACTTGGAATATTTCTATAAAATCCATTATAACTCCTTTAGAGGTGAACCAAATTTCTATGGATTCATAAAAATGATCTCTTAAATTTTGTAAAATAAAAAGTGAGAACTTCTGTGTAGGATTTTTCTCTAAAAATGGAAATATCTTTTATATACCTCTTAATAACCCAGAAGTTTATAAATTTCTAGAAAATTCATCCTAACTGCTAAAAATATGAAACCACTTTTGTTTAACTCAGAAAATTGTAACATTTGCTGTAGATAAATTGTTTTTGACAAAACTACCTCCCAAAATAGGCCCAAGTGATTTCTAACTTTCCTTTTTGACAAACTTGTAAAATTCACAACTAAATCATATTAAATCAAAATCCTGTGAACCTAATTTTGTTGGAACCAGTAGGTTATGCTCTTTTATATAAAAATGCATTCCTTCTTGAAATATTAATAGAACATGTCAGTCAAATATAATAACTTAAAGTTACAATATAAATAATTACAAAACTGCCATTTTTCAGCCTTCCTATCTTGTTATTTTTGTAACTTATAAACCATAAAAGATTTTGAGGTGATTCCTTCACTAAAATTCACTTTAGAATGTGTCCTACCTATTGTATTTATCTCAGCATTTATTGATCATTTTTGCATAAGCATATTCAATTGATTCTTATTTGCATATCCGCTTTTTATCGGTAAATTCAGACAATTCAGAGTACGTGGAACAAGAACCAGAAGTTGAGTGTGAACCCTCGCTGCAGCAAGGCAAGCATCTAGAGCAAGCATCTAAGTATATTGAACCTATATTTTCAATAAATTGTTTTGTTTGCGAAAGCAATATCTATATGCATGTTTCGGTCTTTTTAAATGGGAAACGGATAGAGTCAATATTTTCCAATTGAATGCATTTCCGTTCCTTGATTGTTGATTCCATATTTATACCTTGTCACCCCTGGTTAAGGACTTTGGGATACTTTTATTTTATCGAATGCTTAGCCATGCTTATTTCTAGACTTAGAAAAGTCCGATAGATGGAGCTATCAGTGTGAAACTAGTTTAATACGAAGGGATGGGTTAAAATCTGAAAAGAATAACTTCTGATTCATAATCAAGAACATGTTTGACTTGGACGGATGATAGGGCGATGATGGGATGGTGTTTCCCCGATGCACGTAGCTCCGTCTGGGTCGTTAAGGACCGAACATGTTGACGTCTATTCAAGCACCCTACGTACTTCTACACTCCAGGAATGGGACGGCTTAACTAAGTAGCACGGGAGGCTATGGCCATCTACGCCCGTCCGTCAGTCGTGAGGACGGAGAGTCCTTGGAGGGCCTCGTGGGTGCCTGGTTTTGGCCGGAGGTGCCTCCCGCGACGGTGAGCCCTCCTTAGTTACCACGCACGCATGTGACTAAGTCATCGGGGGCCTAGACGCGGTTTAGGTGGTTGGGGCTAAGAGTGCAAAAGGTTCTGTTGTGACCTCTAGTCCGCACTCAATGTGTAGAGTGTGGGTACCGACGGGTACGGATCAAACTAGAGTGTAGCCGTTTGGCTTCTATCACATCGTGTGGGTAAAGATGTACACCTCTGATCAGAGTAAGAACTATTCGAATAGCCGTGTCCACGGTTACGGATGACCGCTTGATGTGTTCCTCACTCATGTTAGCATCAAACTTGGGATATGTGGTTATGGGAGCATGTGGTTATATCATGACTTAGGATAGTCATGGATGGATGGGTTTATATGAAAGGCTTTGATGTTAAATATGACTTGGTTTATTCATGATAAATGGTATGCTTGTGTAGCATATATAATTGGGCAATGGTGGCCCATGGATGATGGTTAGAGCATGGTTTGTGCTCATTTTTACTTCTATTCCAGAACTATAAGCTTGCTGTCCTAAATTTTCAGACTGAGCTATTTCACAATTGCTTATGTTTTAAATGTATTACTTGCTCAATAAAATCAGCTTTATGCAAAATCAGATTGACATAGCCATACTCCTTGATGTAGAGACTAGCATTACTCCTTTGTTCTATTATTATTGTATAAGTCTAGCTGAGTACTTGTGTACTCACGCTGCATCTTTCAGGTGAGGACAACGACGACATTGATGTGGTCTACTGTTATCCCGCCGAGGGTGGCAAGGATAATATGTAGTCGAAGTTACGCTCTATCCCCAGTCGGTTGCCCTATGGTTTGGTAGTGGAACCACTAGTTTTATCTTTTATGTTTATATTTTGCGCTGCAATCTTTTGGGTTACTTTGTGATGAATTAGGGTGTGAGCCCTCTATGTAATATATATAACCCTGCTGTTATCCATACTTAGAGTATTTGTGATGTTTATCAATTGCTTGCGATGAAAGTGTGAGGCTAGTCGCTTTCCTGGGGACTAGCTGAACATGAGTATGAATTTAGAAATAATGAGATGCATGGACGTTGGTTTAACCGTAGACCATGTCCCCAGAAGTGTGTATCGTGTTTGGTCGCCATCTTCGTGTGGTTTGATGGGCACACTTCGCCGTTTGGGACTGGTGAATCAACTCTCCAAATATCTCTTTATTTCTGAATTCGGCGCGTTGGATTTGTATTGTGAGTGGGTAAAGATTATGCCAAGGCTGCGATAAGGATGGATGGTTACCCCATTTATTCGGTTTTTATTTGAGACCCCATCCATCTAGATATTTCGTGTTGTCGTAATAATTACTCTCCACAATGCACTTCCGGGGTGCCCACAGCCGCCGCCGCCGCCGGCCTCAGCCTCCCCGACCACCTCCGGCCTCGGCCTCCACAGCTGACGCCGCCCTCGGCCTCTACCACCGTCTCCGGCCTCAGACGCCGATGCCGTCTCTGGGCTCCACCGCCACCTCCGGCCTCTGACTCGGCCTTATCCAGTGAGCCTCACTGTTGTACTTGTATATGAATTTCAGTATCGAATCAGTACTATCGGTAAATTTCTGAATAAATATGGTAAACTTCAAAAACGGTCAGTAAACTACTAAAACCATTTCTGATACCGTTTCCGAGACCCCAATACTGTTTTCTGGATCATTTTCGACTAGTACCAAAAAAAACGGAAAACGGTCGGTAAAATCCGGAAAACGGCGTCAGTCGGTTCAGAAATTTTTCCGACCGTTTTCACCCCTACATATGTGCAGCACCTCGTTTGTAGCCGGGGTAGGTTCGCCTCCCGACTGGTCCGGAACTGGTTTCTTCTTGATTGATGGCTCTCTTGGATCCCATGTTTGCCAATTTATCTACTACATTGTTGTATTGACGTAGGACATGTGTTATCTCCAGCCCATCGAATTTGTTTTCCAGCTTTCGGACCTCCTGACAGTATGCCGCCATGGTGTCGTCGAGACATGTCTAGTCTTTCATGACTTGGTTTACCACGAGTTGAGAGTCTCCGTGCACAACCAGTCGATGAATGCCGAGTGATATAGCAATGCGGAGCCCGTGGGTAAGTGCCTCGTACTCGGTGATGTTGTGGGAAGCCGGGAAGTGGATTTGTAGAACGTACTTTAGTTTTTCGCCGGTGGGGGACGTCAGTACGACACCAGCCCCGGCACCGCCAATCCGTAGGGAACCGTCGAAGTACATTGTCCAATACTCTAGCTTCACTGTTCATGTAGGTATGTGAACTTCTGTCCACTCGGCCACGAAGTCGGCTAGAGCTTGTGATTTGATTGCTGTTCGTGGCTGAAAGGTGATATCGAACGCCATCAACTCGAGCGCCCATTTAGCGATTCGGCCGGTGGCCTCGCGGTTGTGCAGGACGTCCCCGAGTGGAAACGATGTGACCACCGTGACTTGATGTGCTTGGAAATAGTGCACCAGCTTCCGGACAATGATGAGTAGGCCGTAGAGCAGCTTTTGGACCTGCGGATATCTCTTTTTCGAGTTGGCAAGCACCTCGCTGACAAAGTAAACTGGTCGTTGAATTTTCTGGATATGACCCTGTTCGGATCGCTCGACCACCATCACCGTGCTGACTACCTGAGTGGTTGCCGCCAAATATAGCAGCAGCGGTTCTTGGGGCATGGGTGATGGCAACACGGGGGGTGATGTGAGAAATTTCTTGAAGTCTTCGAAGGCTTGCTAGGCTTCAGGGGTCCATTAGAAGTCATCCGCTTTCTTTAGTAACTTGAAAAAGAGCATGCCCCGTTCGCCCAGTCAAGAGATAAATCGGCTGAGTGCCACCATGCAGCCTGTCAACTTCTGGACGTCCTTTTGGTTAGTCGGGGGAGCCATGTTGATGATTGCGTTGAATTTCTCTGGGTTGGCCTCGATGCTGCGATGCGAGACGATGAAGCCGAGTAACTTGCCGGATGGCACACCGAAGGCGCACTTTTCCGGGTTCAACTTCATCTTGAATCTTCGAAGATTACGGAAGGTTTCTTCTAGGTCAGCGATGAGGTCTTCTTTAGACTTGGTCGTGATCACCACATCGTCGACGTAAGCCTCCATGTTGCGCCCGATCTGTGTGTGTAGACACCGCTAAATCGCCCGTTGATACATTACTCCAGTGTTTTTAAGACCGAACAGCATAGTGATGTAGTAGTACGCTCCAAACGGCGTGATAAAAGACGTCTTGAGACAGTCCTCCTCTTTTAGGCTGATTTGGTGGTATCCCGAGTAGCAGTCGAGAAAACTAAGAAGGTCGCACCCTACAGTTGAATCTACCACCTGGTCTATTCTTGGTAAACCAAATGGGTCTTTGGGGCACGCCTTGTTGAGGTCGGTGTAGTCGACGCACATGCGCCATTTACCGTTTTTCTTCCAGACCAAAACTGGGTTTGCCAGCCAATCCGGGTGATAGACCTCTTTGATGAACCCGGCTGCGAGAAGCTTGGTTATCTCCTCCCGAATAGCATCTTTATGGTCTTGAGCAAAGCACTGCAGCCGTTGTTTGACTAGCTTGGCATCTGTCTTCACGTTGAGGGCGTGCTCAATCACCTCCCTTGGTACACCCAGCATGTTGGACGGTTTCCACGCGAAGATATCCTTGTTGGCTTGGAGGAAGGTGACGAGCGCGTCTTCCTATTTGGGGTCGAGTCCGGTCCCGACTAAAGCAGTCTTGGAGGAGTCGGAAGGGTCCAGGGGGATCTTCTTCGTGTCATAGTCCGCTGAAATTCCCGACTTTGCTGCTTTTTTGGCCGGAACCGGGTCTTCCTCGACTTCAGTTGTGATGGCTTGCCGAATGCTGTTGCGCCCGACTGCCGCCTGTTGTGATTGAGCCAACTCGCAGCTCTCCTTGTCACAGGTGAAGGCTTGCTTGACATCGCTGCGAAGGGAGAGGACTCCTGTTGGCCCTAGCATCTTGAGCACCATATATGTATAGTGTGGTACCACCATGAAACTGGCGAGCACCGGTCATCCGAGTATCGCGCGGTACGTAGTCTCGAAGTCGGCGACCTCGAAGCAGATGTTTTCTGTGCGGAAGTTATCCTGCGTGTCGAAGGTAACCGGCAAGGTAATCTGCCCGAGTGGTGTTGAAGAGAGGCCGGGAATTATTCTATGGAAGGGCACCGTACTCAGCCGCAGATCTGAACGAGGAATCTTCATCTCATCCAGGGTCTTGGCGAAGAGGATATTGAGCGCGCTGCCTCCGTCTATGAGAACCTTCTTCAATCTGATATTCTTCACGACTGGGTCCAGGACGAGTGGATAGCGTCCTGGGTGCGAAACCCGATCTGGATGATCAGCGCGGGTGAACGTAATGGACGTCTCTGACCAGCGCAGATATTGGGGGTGTCTGCTGTAGAAACTGAGTTGACATCGCGCACTATAAGCTTCTGCTTTCGCTTGGACTCGTAAGCAGACGGCCCTTCGAAGATGTGGTTGAGCTCGGCTTGGAGATCTTGGAAATCGTCAGCCAGACCCTGATCTGGCTTGTCCTTGTCCTTGTCAGCGCCAGATGATGAATCCTACTCGAAAGCAAACTTCTTAAGCATGAAGCAATCTTTGGCCGCGTGTTTGCCTTTGGGGTGGAAGGGGCAGGGCCCATTCATGACTTTCTGGTAGTCATTGTTGCGTTGGGGCCGTGACCGAGTTCACTCCATGTTGGCCACCTCGTTGTCCGACTTCTTCTTGCGGTTGCCGGACTTGTTTTGGGATGGCTCGTTGTCAGGTTTCGCCTTTTAATCTTTCTGTTGGGACTCCTGTTAGTGATATGCCCTAGAGGCAACATGGAGATGTTATATATATCACATGCTATGTTTATAATGTATTGATTTGTTCCTTGAAATAGACATTATCATTGTTGATCAATGAGTATGTGACTTATTCATGAGACTCTTAATGTCAAATATTGCTATTTCTAAATGATCCCTGATCATATATCATATGAGGAACAAATATGATTGTAATATCAGCATATGTATTGATTGATGATCATGTCTCATGGATCATGGTATGGAGATACCAAATCGATAATATGAACATATGTTAGTGAACATATGTTGGATAGACCCGCCATGAGATACTGCAGAGATTTCATGTGTCATCAGTTAGTCTCAAGTAGTGTTTATGTAGAGTCCTTACACTTGAGATCATCATGGTTCCCAACATACGTAGTAGCTTATTTTGGGACTACTAAACACTACTCCGTAACTGGGTAGTCATAAAAGTGGTCTTCGGGTTTGCTATGAAACATGTAGTGGGATATGACTGATCAAGATAGAATTTGCCCCTCCTTATGGGAGAGATATCTCTGGGCCCCTCGAAGTAATGGATTATGGAAGTGCATGGCCATGCTACGGTGATTGAGGTGTCAATCACAAGTTTGTAATCCATCACAGGATCGAGAGAGTGATTGAGCTATTAAGAGGATGACACAAGTCTCGCCTTGAGCTCAATCAATATCGTGAGGCAAAGGGATTTGTACATAAGGACATTACAGGTTCAGCCGATATGATCTTTACGTATATCTTGGGGCTAATATGCCTTGCTAGAGGCCGCTATTAACAAGGTGACCAGAAAGGCGTTTCTGGGTCGTGACAAAATATACGTGAACCTACAGGGTCACACACTTAATGGGTTGGAACACTTATTCGAATGTGATTCGAATATGGGCTCGATTCGGATAGAGATCCGAGTAGACTCTTACTGGGCCTCAGTCCACGAGGCCCGAGTAAGGTGGTCTATATATAGGGAGGCGAGGGGCTGAGGAGTTTCACGTGTGTTTTCTGTTAGCCTCGAGCAAAACCCTAGCCGCCACCTTCCGAGCCGAACCCTAGCCGCTCACGAGTGCTAGTACACTCGCGATCGGTGTTTCAGCCCCGGACGTGTGGATACCCGTAGAGGCGCTGCTCGTTGCGGCGTTGATCGGCCGGAGATCGACTACTTCCACTACTACCTCGACGCGCGCGTGGTTGGACCGGCTTCTCCAACTCTTCCTCCGCTGCACTGCGCGTCTAGTGGTAACGATCCATGATCCCTTCTTTCGCATGATGTCCTGGTGTGCACGGTAGAAATTTTTATTTTTGCTATCGTAGCCTAAGCGTACTCCTTCAACTCCTTCTTCTTGTTGAGGGCCTCTGCGACCGCTTCAGCCGAGTGAACGTATTTGTTGGCCATGTCAAAAAGAGCCCGGACAGAGGATGGTGGCTTCCGAGTGAACTTTGCAATGAACGGGGCGTCCTTTACTCCCTTGCGAAAGGCGGCGATGACAGTCTCGTCTCTAATCGTTGGGATCTTGTTGCGCTTCTCGGAGAATCTCTTGATAAAATCCCGTAGAGACTCATTCTTCTTCTGGTGTAGTTGATACAAATCGTGCTCAGAAGATGGCCTCTCGTAGGTTCCCTAAAAATTAGCGATGAACCGCTCCCTGAGTTCTCCCCAGGAATCAATCGACCGCCTCGGGAGCCCTGTCAGCCATGTCCTCGCCGAGTCGGCTAGCGCGACCGGGAGGTAGTTAGCCATGGCTTTGTGGTCGCCTCCAGCAGCTTGAACTGCCAGGGTATATACGGTGAGCCAGGACTCGGGATTTGTTTTGCCATCATATTTATCAATCCCTATGGGCTTAAAGCCAGTCGGCTAGTCGACGTCCTGTAGATCCCGGGTGAAAGTTGGAATGCCTTCATCTTCATGAGGGCTCAGGCTTCGACCATGGCGGTTGAACCGCTTGTGATGGAGACCGAAGCGCTCACTTTCGTCCTCTAGTCGGTGGCGCTCGTCGTCTTCTCGTTCGTGGCACCGGGCATTAATGGTGTGGCGAAGGTCGTGTTGTAGGCATACTCGGAGATCTTGGTTGGGCCGGCGGTCATACTGGTGACGCCGCCGGTTGTCGTTGGTGTTGCCGAGTGACGTTTGCCTTGACTCCTCGCGTGGCCGACTTGAGCCGGCCGCCCAACACCGAGTTGATGTAGATGAACCCGCTGCTGGAGATCCCGACCAGTTAGTCGGTACTATTGTGTCGCCCGACTGCTGTTGTTGTTGCTGGCAGGCAGCAACCGTAATCATCGCCTTGATCTTGGCGATAGTTGGGGTGGCTTGGTGATCAGGCCCGAGCTGGAGCGTGTCTAGCAAGGTTGCAGCGGCCACGACATTCTGTTGTGGTGTGACAAAGACATCGTGGTTGCCGACTTTAGTCTAGAGAATCTGCTGTTGAGTGGCTCGCCCAGCCTTGCATAGCCCGTCGTTGCGAGCCTCGCGATCAGCCTCCTCTTGTTGTCGCAGACGGCGCGCCTCCTCCTGCTGCTCCTCTTGTAGTCAGCGCACCTCCGGTGGTGGTGTTGAGGCCATAAAGATCTCGCGGGGCAGAAGGAAACTTGCCAGACTGGAGTCCGAACTAGCATTTGAACCGTTATCTGACTTGGAGTCAGACTCCGAGTAGTTTTCAGAGTAAGAATGACTCCGACCTCTCTAGATCCAATCTGAAACAGCACTTGGCCATGTCCAAACTGAATTGCAGGAGATCGGGTCTGTTGTGTGGGATGTAGATCCGCAGCGTCGCCGAATCCGTGCGGGAGATTGACGATATCTCCCCTTCTTGGCCCAACCCGGGCTGGCTCAAGGCCTAGCGCAAGTCGGACGCCGAAGGAAAGAGTTATCCCAATGCTCGGCGAAGTGAAGGATTGCCGCAGTAGGTCGTTGAAGGAGATTGCGGCGTCCTGTGGGCCGACTGGCGCAACGTCGGCTGGTTCCTCGGCCGGCTGGATTGGATCTGCTTCGGCCAAGGTGAGGTTGCTGATCTGGTCGGCGACGAAGTCAAGGCTTCTGAAAGAAATTGTGTCTCCGGGGGAGAACTTGTTGCCTTCGACTCCGCTTGTTGAATCCATCGAGATTGTTGATGAAGAAATCGCCAAGGCCCCTACTTGGTGCGCCAACTGTCGATGTTTTACACCGGCAATATAACTATGGGGCTACTTGGCAAGGGGAAACTCAATGGATTGCAGAGGAACGCAAAGAGATTTCATACTGGTTCAGGCCCTCGATGTGAGGTAATACCCTACGTCCAGTTGTGGTGTTATTCCTCTGAGGAGTTGTGTCGATCAATGATCATGTGCCCTCTGGGGGCGCCCTGCCTCCCCTTATATACTGGGGAACAGAGGTACAAGGTAAGAGTTCTAGCTGGGTACAGCCAAGGGATTTCCTTCTTAGAGATACATCTTACCCGATTTAGATTGTATATTCCTTATTATACAAGGTAAAGCCTGCTGGGTGCTACTATATCTCTAACTACAAGACTCGGCCCATCCTCTATCCGAGTGGCTCATATGCTTGTGATGAGGTACCCGGGGCCCATGGCCTCCACAAATACCGAATAGCTAAGTCGCTTTCTGATAAATATTTTCTCCTTTATATGATATTCTTATCTAAATGGGCCAGGAGGCAACTCACTTCCCTATGGTTAGACTTGGATACGGCTTAGCGCTAGTCGGGATTAGATTTATGGGGATGAGGTCATCAATTCCTCACTCGGCCTCACCAATGCCGCAGCCGCTTACACCTAATAGGTGTATATACTGTGTATTTTCTGTTTTGATCTTAATGATTGCAAAAGTACTTAAATAGCATAAATTTCGATCCGTGATGCTTTGCTCCATGAAAGGCAAACTCAAGTCACCCAAAATGCGTGTCTGAGAAAGAGCCATGAGCCGACTCCCGACGCTGGGGGCTATGACTAGTCAGGTAGAGTGTTTAAACATAAGGGGTCAACTACTCGGGGAAATTAATATCAATAAGAGTAGGAACACATATTTACATCTATTGTAAAATATATAAATGTTCTTCAGGAGATTGTTTTCTTCATCATATGCTACACATCTGATATGTTTATAATGCATGGCCAGTTCCGGATACGTGTAACAAGAACTCATGGCTACGAGCCTATCTCCTATGCTCGGGGGCTAGACCAGTCTGCCATGATACACTTGGAGTGCGATGCTTCAAGAATTACTCGGAATGCTCCATGAGGGCTACTGACTGAGTACTTGCGCCAATTGGGACACAGATGTCACACCTTTACCTTGATACGCCACATGGGGGCTAATAATGACCTCCGGCACCAGTCGGGGCTTGGGTACCACACTGCTTGGTAGGGTACGCCCCATGAGGGTCGCCAACTGAATCCTATGCTAATGCGAGGTTCGGGTACCTTATTTGGTCACAACTCTGCTAGGTAGGATACGCCTCATGAGGGTTGCCAACCGAATCCTATGCTGATGCAAGGTTTGGGTAGCTTTTTCGGCTACAATTTTGCTAGGTTGGGAATGCCCTAAGAAGGTCGCCAACCGAATCTTGCGCTAGTGCAGCATTTGGGTACCTATTTGGCCAAAACAGGGAAATAAGCCACTACTGGAGTTTTCAGTCGGAGATAGCACCAAACCCAGAACCTACGGAGGTGCTCATTATTTTTCAAGACTGGAAGACCCCAATCATTCGATTCCTATTGGAAGACGAACTTCCGAAAGATCGCAATGAAGCTGAGTAAGTCAAGCGACGGAGCAAAAGCTTTATCATAGTCGAAGAAGACCTATATTGTCAACGCGCATCCGAAGTTCTCATGCACTGCATCACACCTGAGGAGGGCAAGCAGATCCTGCAATCTATCCACTTGGGCATCTGTGGCAACCATGCTGCATCCAGAACATAAGTCGGAAAGGCTTGTAGACAAGGATTCCTTTGGCCGACTGTTGTTACCAACGCTAATGACATTGTTCAAACATGCGAGGGATGCCAATTTTGTGAGCTGCGCTGGGTTTGTCGGTTTGGACCGGCTTATTCGGTAGTAGGCTACAGATATGAGTTCTTAAATAGCATGCCCTATTGGGTCGCTCGCTGGTGGTGTTAAAATCATGATGCAGGTGCTATTTTACAAGAACCGATTAAATAATTAGATATGCTTCATGTTAAGCCTATAGCCGGGTGTATACATTCTGGTATCTTGATTATTTTAAGAAATTGAGGATATATTCTTATAAGGATCAATAGCTGATCTCCATTAAAATTGGGGATGCGGGTATCTCTCAAGTACACCTCATCACACATTGGATTTATTCCATAGTGATACTCAGCTTACATGCTTAGCCAAATTGCCTTGAGCAAAATTTCCAACTAATATATAGTTGAAGAGTCTAATTTCTGAGAAACATATCTGTCGATGTTTTACACCGGCAATAAATATGTGGGGCTACTCGGCGGATGGAAACTCGGTGGATTGCAAAGGAACACAGGAAGATTTTATACTGGTTCAGGCCCTCGATGTGAGGTAATACCCTACGTCCAGTTGTGATGTTATTCCTTTGAGGATTTGCGGTGGTGATTCTGGTGAACCAACTCAACCTGCCCTCATGGGGCGCCCTGCCTCCCCTTATATACTGGGGGACAGGGCTACAAGGTAGGAGTCCCCATCGGATTACGACTAGGAGATCTCCCCTTAGAGATATAACACACCCGACTAGGACTGTATATTCCTTCCTATACAAGGCGAAGTCTGCCGAATCTAGATATATCTCTAATTACAAGGCTAGGTCCATCCTCTATCCGAGTGGCCCATATGCTTGTCATGAGGTACCCGGGGCCCATGGCCTCCACAGTAGCCCCTGAGACCTTCATAGTTGAGTCACAGCTGATGCCGAATGCTCATCCTCCACGGTGAAGGTTACCCGAGTGCGATGCTCCCGAGTACTCTTTGTCCGAGTAAGTCTTCCCGAGTCCTGCTTCATGTCAGCTGGCAGCGAGGCTATGAAGGGCTTCATGTAGATATATAAATAGTGTGCGCCGAATAGGTGCACCTATTAGGTGTAGCCCCCAACTTTGTGCTTAATTGTGAAGACAATTAAACATAAAGTCAAAGATCTTTAACCTTGTAGTCTTTCCCGAGTAGTATACTACTGGTATATGAGACTCTTCGGCATCATGTCAACCGGAATATTATTTATAGTCTTGCCGAGCAGGGAACTACTCGTATGTAGGACTCTTCGACTTCATGTCAGTCGGAATGTGTGTTTATAGTCTTGCCAAGTAGGATGCTACTTGTATATGGGACTCTTCAGCTTCATGTCAGCTGGAATAAGGGGGTGTTTATAGTCTTTTCCGAGTAGTATACTACTCGAAAATTAGACTCGTCGGCATCATGTCAGCCGGGATGATTATTTATAGTCTTTCCCAAGTAGTATACTACTCGAAAATTAGACTCGTCAGCTTCATGTCAGCTGGAAAAGGTGTTTATAGTCTTTCCCGAGTGGCGTCCCATTCGGAAGTTAGACTCTTCAGCTCGTCAGCTGGAAGAATGTTTATAGTCTTTCCCGAGTAGTATACTACTCGAAAGTTAGACTCCTCCGCTTCATGTCAGCGGGAATGAGAAATTTATAGTCTCTCCCGAGTAGTGCACTACTCGAAAGTTAGACTCATCCGCGTCATGCCAGCGGGAAAAGAAGGTTTATAGTCTCTCCCGAGTAGTGTACTACTCGAAAGTTAGACTCTTCAGCATCATGTCGGCTGGAATAATGTCGCTCATGGCAACTGGTGGCCAAGCATGTAGGCCGAGTACCACTTTATGAAAATAAATCCATCTCGTGGTCTGGTGTACTCGAGAAAGATACCTGCATCTCCAATTTTAATGAAGACCAGCTTGTGATCCTTATAAGGATATATCCCCGAGACCTGGTGGGTAAAACAGATATCCAAACATATATGTTTAGCAGTAAGGCTCTCATGAAGCATATCTATTTACCTCATCGGTTCCTGTTGGTAGCACCAACGCTATAATTTCAAATCAGCCTGCGGGTGGCCCACATGGAGCATGCTACTATAGGAACTCATATCTTGGTGACTGCTACCAAATAAGCCGGCCTGAGCCAACCTGTCCGGTGTAGCTCTATAGAAGTGGCATCCATCGCATGTCAGGATGAGTACAGCGGTGTTGGTAACCGCAATCAGCCAGAGGAATCCTTGTCTGCAAGCCTTTCCGACTTATGCTCTGGATGCAGCCTGGTTGCCACGATGCCTGAGTAGGTGTATTGCAGAATCTACTTGCCCTCCCCAGGTGTGACGCAGTGCACGAGAACTCCGGATGCGCTTTAACGACATAGATCTTCTCTAACTTTGGTAAAGCCGGACAAGGTACCCAAGCTTTGCATTAGCATAGGACTCGGCTGGCGACCCTCATGGGGCATACCCTACCCAACAGAGTTGTACCCGAGCGCCAACTGGCGCCGGAGGTCGGTTGTTAGCTCACATGGAGTGTAGCCGGGGAAGTTGACGTCCCGACTGGCGCAAGTACTCGGTAAGTAGCCCTCATGGAGCATCTGTTCGCACCAAAAACCACCGGCTGTGCCAAGAAGCTTGTTGATGATCTGGTCTGATGCGATTGAACATACGAAGGCCTGGGAGATCTTCTTAGCTCCAGTGCAGGTCCTAAAATCTTGAGGTTCGCAGGCGTGCCAATCAATTTGACCTCGCAATTGACAAGGAGATGAAGAAATTTGATTACTGATCCAATCGGCCCGTAAGCCGATACGGATTCCTTCCAGCCGATCGCCGCTATGCTCGTGCCCAGGCCCTTGCCTGTACTCACGCCCGGGTCTTGTGCTCGCGTTCTCGCTCCCGGGTCCTCGCTTGTGCTCGTGCCCGGGTCAGCAGCAACTGCACATCGGCTATCGGCCGATACGGACTGATGTAGGCTCCTCGTAGTCGATGGCCGATGGCACCTGTGTATCGGCTAGGAAACCGATAGCGCTATAAACAAATAGATAAGCTGTTAGTACAACATGTGCATCGGCTAGAAGCCGATGATAAAATAGATATGTAGGATAGTAAGCCAGCCGACTGCTGAGAAAGCACATATGCATCGGCTAGAAAAACCGATGATAATATAGATGACCAAAACAGTAAAGATAATACAGCCGGCTTTATAAAAAGATAACCTATCGGCTAAGCACTCCAATAGAACGTCGCATATACACCGATTGGCTCGGCAAGGATAAATCTATTATTATCGATCTAGTAGTTCAAACCTAACTGATGCAGCACAGATCGATAATAGTAAAGGAACCTCAACGCGCCGATAAACTTAATGCAACTATGATGAAAATAACTTACCGGCTATACATTCCGATAAGATGCTTGCACAAAGGATATCAGTCTAACAGGAATAATTTATCGCTAGCAGTTTAGTAGGTCGGACCCAACCGATGCAGCACAAACTGATGATAAACTACCCCCGATAAACTGATAAAAACTATGCACGCGTGATGTGATATACCTGACCAGCCTAAGAGGTCGGACCGAACCGATGCAGCCGTAGACAGATCCGATACACCGTGGTAAGCCGACTACCATAGACCGACTAGAATATCGGACCTAACCGAGAAAGTCCTAGCCGATTGGTAGTCGGGGTAACGAGACTTACCCTCTCGCAGGAGTTCGGACCTAACCAATGCAGCCCCGCTCGAGAAGCAAGAACCCGTTGGTAAAGGGTGGCGATGCGCCGAATTGTATTGATCGAGAGATAGATTACAAGGTCTCCGGGCATACGTATATATACCCCGAGTTACAAGAGTCCTTATAGGACACAAAACAGGACTTTCCTAACTAGAAAAGGAAAACTAACAGACCTGATCGGACAAAAGATCAGGTTTCCTAAAAGATAAAACTATCTAATAGATAAGATAAATAACTGCCATAACGTGGTCTTCACGATTCCTTCCCAAGCTCGGACTCTTCTGGATTAGTTTCCAATGGCTGATATCGCTTCTTTCCTTAACCGAACATGGTAACGATCCGTACCAAATTTTGGCGTTAACAGCATCCCGAGTGTATTTTGGCAGACTTGTCTAGCCCCTGAGCGTAGGAGATAGGCTCGCGGCCCTGAGTTCCTGTCACGCGTATCCGGAGCTAGGCCTGCAATATAAAGATATCGGATAAGTAGCATCTGATGATGAAAACAATTATCCGAATAAAATGTATTTTACAATATATGTAAATTCATGTTCTTCCTCTTATTGATATTAATTTCCCCAAGTAGTTGACCCCTTACGTTTAAGCACTCTGCCTGACTAGTCATAGCCCCCGAGCGTCGGGAGTTGGCTCATGGCTCTTTCCCAGACACGCGTTTTGGGTGACTTGAGTTCGTCTTTCATGGAGCAAAGTTTCATGGATCAGGATTTATGCTACTTGAGTACCTTTGCAATCATTTAAGAGCAAAAACAGAGAAGAGTGCAGCTTGTGCACCTATTAGGTGTAAGCGGCATTGGCAAGGCCGAGTGAAGAAATATTTATCAGGAAGCGACTTAGCTGTTCGGTATTTTGGAATGGGGATGCCATCCTTGCGTTTGAGCTTGTGAGCCCCCGAGCATGTCACTTGTTCTGATAATCTTCAATTGTTGGAAGTCGAAGACGGTTGTGACCAATAGCCACAATGAAGCCGTCTGACTTGCGTTTGCGATTCCCGGCTTTAGTCGGGACCGCGTCGTTGGTGCCCTCCCGCTTCTTCTGTCAGGATGCCTTTTTATCTTCAAGGGCCTCAGCAACAGCGTGGGCTGAGTCGGCGTATTTGTTCGCCATGTCGAATAAAGCCTTGACAGAGTTGGGAGGCTTTCGTGTGAATTTGTCGATGAACGAGGTGTCTTTGACTCCTTTTCGAAAGGCGGCGATGACGACCTCATCCTTGACGTTAGGGATTGAGTTCTTCTTCTCAGAAAACCTCTTAATGAAGTCACGAAGAGACTCGTTCTTCCTTTGATGCAACTGATATAAGTTGTACTCGGAAGATGGCCTCTCGTATGTCCCTTGGAAGTTGCCGATGAAGCGTTCTCGGAGTTCTGCCCATCAGCCGATTGATTGCTTGGGAAGTCCTGTTAGCCATGTCCTCGCTGAGTCGGCTAAAGCGACTGGGAGGTAGTTAGCCATGACTTTGTGATTTCCTCCAGCTGCTCGGATTGCCGTAGTATAGACCGTGAGCCAAGACTCGGGATCGGTCTTGCCATCGTATTTTTCGATGCCTGTAGGCTTGAAACCCGACGGCCAGTTGACCTGTTGTAGCTCCTGGGTGAAGGCCGGTACTCCATCTTCTTCACAAGGACTCCGACCCCGACTACGGCGGCGAAACAGCTCGTGGTGGAGGCCGAAATGCTCGTTCTCGTCTTCCAGTTGGCGTTGCTCGTCCTCTTCTCGTTCGCGGCGCCGAGCATTGGTGTCCTGCCGAAGATCATGCCATAGTTGGCCTCGGAGATCCCGGTTGTCCCGACGGTCACTTCGACGTTGCCGGTTGTTGTTTGGGTTGCCGAGTGACGTTTGGCGTGACTCCGTGTGCAGCCGACTAGAGCCGGCCGCTCGGCGTCGCTTTGAGGTAGACAAGACTACCATTGGGGATGCCGACCGGTTGGTCGGTATGAGGGTATCACCCGACTGTTGGTGCTGCTGACATGCAGCAGCGGTAAGCATGGCTTTTATCCTTGCGATCGTCGGGGTGGCCTGATGATCAGGGCCAGGCTGGACTGTGTCCAGTAGGGTTGTAGCGGCCACGATGTTCTGTTGGGGAGTAACGAAGACATCGTGGTTGCCGACTCGGGTTTGGAGGATTTGCTGCTGAGCGGTTTGCTCAGCCCTGCGTAGATCGTCGTTGCGGGCGTGCAGGCGTCTTGCTTCTTCCTCCTGTTGTTCTTGCAGTCGGCAGGCCTCCTCCTCCTGTGGCTCGTGTCGTCGTCATGATTCCTGAATAGGAGTAGAGCCTCTGGATGCCATGAAAATTTCTCGCGGCGGAGTGAAGCTTGCCGAGCTGGAATCCGACTAGGAGTCGTAGTCTGACTGAGAGTCGTAGTCGGAATAGTTGATGGGGGCGATTACAACTCCGACCTCCCTAGATCCGATCTCGAGCGGCTCGGGGCCGTATCCGAGTCGAACTCCAGAGGATCGGGTTTGCCGCGTCAGATGTAGATTGTAGATATCCGCGGCGTCGCCGAGTCCGAACGGGAGATTGACGATCTCTTCCTTTTTTGGCCCAATCTCGGCCAGCTCAAAACCGAGTCCGAGTCGAACACTGAAAGAAAGAGTTGTCCCTGGACTCGGGCATATTGGAGATCGCCGCAGCATGTCGTGCAAGATTGCTGCAGCATCGTGTAGGCCGACTGGCGCGGAGTCAGCTGGTTCCCTGGCAGATCGGATCGAGTCCGAGTCGGCCAAGGTGAGATTGCCGATCTGGTCGGCGATGAAGTCGAGGCTTCTGAATGCGATTGTATCTCCAGGGGAGAGTTTGCCGCCGTCGACTCCGGTTGCTGGATCCATCGAGCTTGTAGATGTAGATCGCGCCGAAGCCCCTACCTGGCGCACCAACTGTCGATGTTTTACACCGGCAATAAATATGTGGGGCTACTCGGCGGATGGAAACTCGGTGGATTGCAAAGGAACACAGGAAGATTTTATAGTGGTTCAGGCCCTCGATGTGAGGTAATACCCTACGTCCAGTTGTGATGTTATTCCTTTGAGGATTTGCGGTGGTGATTCTGGTGAACCAACTCAACCTGCCCTCATGGGGCGCCCTGCCTCCCCTTATATACTGGGGGACAGGGTTACAAGGTAGGAGTCCCCATCGGATTACGACTAGGAGATCTCCCCTTAGAGATATAACGCACCCGACTTGGACTGTATATTCCTTCCTATACAAGGCGAAGTCTGCCGAATCTAGCTATATCTCTAATTACAAGGCTAGGCCCATCCTCTATCCGAGTGGCCCATATGCTTGTCATGAGGTACCCGGGGCCCATGGCCTCCACAATATCACTTAGGAAAGACTTAAAGGTTAAACATCTTTGACTTTATGTTTAATTGTATCCCAATTAAGGACAAAGTCAGGGGCTACACCTAGTAGGTGCGCCTATTCGGCGCACACTATTCATCTATTTCCATGAAGCCCTTCATAGCCTTGTTGCCAGCTGACATAAAGCAGGACTCAAAAGAAGAAGCACTCGGACAATGAGTACCCTGGAGCAAAGCAATTGGGAATCTCTTCACCGTAGAGGATGAGCACTCGGCATCAGCTGTGACTCAACTATGAAGGTTTCAAGGGCTACTGTGGAGGCCATGGGCCCCGGGTACCTGAAGGAAGGCAATTATCGCCATTCGGATAGAGGGTGGGCTGGTCCCTACAATTAGAGATAGAGTAGGACTCGGCTTCATATTACTTTGCATGACAAGAAAAGGGATATAGTCCTATCCAGATACTCTATGTACTGATAAGGAAAGTCCTTGGTCGCATCCGACTGGGTTTTCTATCCTGTAACCCTCATCCCTCCAGTATATAAGGAGAGGTAGGGAGCTCCTTGCGGCAGATGATTCCACATACCACGAAAGCAATACACCATAACTGGAAGTAGGGTATTACCTCACCTCGAGGGCCTGAACCAATATAAATCTCATGTGTCCTTTCGAATCCATCGAGTTTATGTCCAACGAATAGCCCATATAATTATTGCCGATACAAAACATCGATAGTACCATTTAAAATTCCACTTCAAACCGAGGGTTGTTTCCAACAAAGGGCCAACTGTGTCTTGGTGAACTTGGGTTTTGAACAAAACTGGGTTTGTATATCTTAAGGTAAACCGGGGTTAAGACTGCGGTCAACATAATCTCTTCCTCCAAAAACATCATGTATAAAACTGCCCATCTATGGTGAAGGGATTAAAGGGGAGAGGTGTAGAGCAAAAGAGAGAGAAAGGTGCAACTGTTTACTAAATATTTAAATTTTTTTGAGCTATAATGAATAGAGTATTAATTATGACACTGCCAAACAAGTATGGCCAAATCACCACCTGACATACGCCACACATTATCCAAGCACATAAACAAAAAAGGAGCAAACACCAGCACACTAACGAGCAAACTACCACACACAGCTAAACTAAACGGGAGGAACATGTCTTGAGGGTGCAGTGATACGGGGCGCCCAACTTTCTCAACGTAGAATCTGGATACACCGTGTAATCGACGAAGAGGATGAACAACATGCTACCCTTGCAGCACACCTTTCACCACGAATTCGCAAAACCACATGCAAGAGATGATCCACTCAACCACACAAAAGTGGATCTATTGCTCCCTCAATTCCCTGAAAGGAAAAGCAAGAACAATCGACAGCAAAAACTCCCAATTCCCCTCTCTAGTTTGGCAGCGGCGGCACAAACCCTAGGACAAGAACAAGAGCAATATTGCTGCAAAAATATGTGTAGATTAAACGTGGTCTACTCTCCTGGGTCGTTTACAAAGGCTTATATTACATAGGTTAGAAACTAACTAGGAATAATATACAACAAATATGGAAACCTATCAGGACTGCTGATGGTTTGCTCCGACCTTTGTGGTGAAACCAGAAGGAACTGGTGTCCTGGACCCTATCCATCATGTGGGACATAAAGTTAGCTTTTCAACAAGTACTCAGACGTCCAAAACGGACTTCGGACGAGAGAGTTTGGGCCATTTTAGTATGGACTTCTCTGACAGCCAAACCGAATCCGATTTAGGCCTTTTCCTTCTTATCTTCAAACTCCTTGTTTTGGAAGACTTGAATCCGTGGGAAACTTGTAGATGGAGTCCTTGGCAACCCTAGATGGGCCTTTGAATAGTAGAACCCTGTCCAAACAAGTCGTGCAAAGCCCACGTTAATCATTAATGCTGCTACCTACATGTCACCCGTTCTGCCCGTGCAGCGAGTCTTCAAATATATGTAACTCGGTGTAGAAAACTGTGAATCACGTGCCATTTATTGTGTTAGAAGGTACACTTGACAAGCTTTCCATGTATGTAAGCCATGTATGCTGAAAATCTTTGATTCAAACCATAATTCACCATGAACTTCGTGAATAGAACAATAACCGATCTTTTCCATGCATGCCGCTAGCTCCCTCACCTCCCGCTTGGCCCACATATTTGTGCATGCCAATTGTTCACTTCTCTCACATCTAAAAACAATGTAGTGATAAATATTATGTAGCATCAAATTCTGACGTATTCCACATGTAGATTTAGAGAGAAATGAATTCACCTTATAGTTTGATTCGCATGCATAGGAGAATGTCCAAAAAATTGGTATATCCGCATCATGCAGCTTAGGCTTTGGGAAGATAATCGGAGAACTTCTTTGACCTCTTCGGCTAGCTTGACGTTCCTTTCCCGGGTGTGGCATTGGTAGATCCAAGGCAAAGGCGCTTGTCTTCCGCTGGCGGGCTTTCTCCTTCTGGCTGAGGGGTGTCTGCTTCATCTCTTAGCTCCTTCAACTCCTTTTCCAACTCCTGGTTCTGCTACGTCAGTTGATCCACCTACCTACCTCTGTAGCTTGTTAATCTTCCTCTACTGACCGTGCTTTTGGATTTTGGTTCTTCCTCTGTAATTGGTGTGGAGGTCATCCAAGGCATGCAGCATCGTCCTCATGTGCACTATCACCATGTTTTCTTCAGACCAGGTATTCTTGCACTCATTCTGCAGACCTGACCAGTTGTGGCGGGATGGTAGTGGTACACCGTGCTTGCCAGAGCAATATTGAATTGATAACAGAGTCGGCGTAGGGCTTCTTAAGAGACCTCTTCTCGAGCAGACAGGAAATGATCTGCTTCGGTGGCAAAGGAGAGCTGAGGAAGTCCTTCTTGGTTGGAAGTGAGGGTCACCGTGACCTTGCAGCAGAAGTCATTGCTGTTGCGGGTGGTTGTATGACGGTACACTGGCAAAGACTTATAACCAATTCGGCAGCCATGCAACGGATGCTGAAAGACCACTATCTCCAAGATACACGCTCCCCTTGTTGGCCATCTAAAACAATGTTAAAAATTTTAGGTTAGTAACCACTCCTCTATTGCCTCTGAATAGGGTAAGGAGAGAAAAATAAACACTAGAAAAGGAAGAGCAAAGAAGGTTTTCACAAATACAGTTTTCTTTTCGCAAACATATCCTTAAGGGTTTAACAGTTTGGCTTATCCTATAGTCAAGTTGGCTCTGATACAAACTTGTCACACCCAAAAATTCACTACAAATTTCCAAAGCTAATTTGTGCATTAAACCCTCGTCCAGGAATCAGCCGAGGTACACAAATAGATAATTTGATAAACATAACCAAAACGAAACAATGATAAATACTTACAAAAGAGGCACTTAGTCCTCACACAGAAGAAAACTGCAGTGGAACAAAAATCCTAGCGAAGCTTCAGCACCAAACCCACGGGCAGCTCAACTAGGATATAAGCAAAACTCAAAAACCTTCTCCTTCCTCGCAACTCTTTACTCTGATGACGGTAATATTGCAAGACTGAGTACCACCCACCATACTCAACAAGCCACACAGAAATGCAATGTAATGCAACAGGATTCCAAGGAAAGGCATAGTACGACCCTTTTGCATAAACAACATTTAAAACATTTGCATTTAAAAGCATTGAAAAAATAGTGCAATTTAATTATTATTAGTATTAAACCGATCACCGAACAATACTCTAATGCAGTTCAGGCCCAAACCAAAACCCTCCAATCCTAGAGCTATCAAATTACCATCAATTATCACCATTATTGAGTAGTGTGGTACTAATCACGAAAAATATTGCTTCACCGCCCATAACCACAGGCATGGCTATTCGAATAGTTTTACTCTAGCCAGAGGTGTACCAACTTACCCACAAAACACGGTTCCACACATGTTACCATGCCCTAAAATACCACCATGGTACTGCAGAGAGGGAAATCATGACAAAACCTTTCATGTAACTTGCCCAACAAGAATGCCACCTGCTGAACCACCTATCTGGTAGCGTTGATCAGGTGCCTCACAGGGAGACGGCCCAACGCCCAGAACCATGGACTTATGGCTGCCATGCGTGTACTTACAACTGCTACAAACACGCCCTAGTGCCTCTTGTTGAACATGCCATACGTCCAGTTAAGCCATTACCCATTCTAACTTGTAGTTAGTATGAGTATTGCTTCATAACAGCAGCTCACGAACTGGTCCTTACTTGTCATGAGCACCACTTGCATCATCATCATTCCATGTGCTCACAACCCACCACCAGTAATGTTTTAGTTGGCGCATTTAATTATCCAACCACGACCAACCGTCGTGATAATGTAGCCATTAACCATTAATTAAACATAAAAGAATCAATATTTATCCCACATAAAATGATGCTAATGTTTCTATGTATGGCTAAGCAAAACTAATTACTCTAGATAGACCAGTAATTTAGACATCCAGCTAGTCCATATTAATTACCTAGGGTATCAAGGTAAAGGTATTGATAGCAAAATGGCCATAATCAAGGAATATAGGAATAATAAACCCCCGTAATAATGACATTCAAAAACTGCATGCAATAACGATTAAAATGAAATAATTTCAAAGTTGATCTTCCGAAACTCTTCCTTGAACTTCGCGCTCCTCCGAAATGGCGGAAACTACACGACTACACGAAAATAAGGAAAAACACTAAGAAACTCCAAATAAATAGTATATAAAAAGTACACCAACATGTACAACATGATTTTAGATGAATTTAGCAAAAAGAAAGTGTCGAATCAGAGTTCGCACGGAAAAGATATGGCCTCCAGAAGTTTGAATTTAGAGAAAATCCAAAAAGAAATAGAAAAGGAATATTCTCAGGAATATCCTTGGGATTTTTGAATTAAAATTATTATTTTTGGAAAAGGCTGACACATGGGGTCCACTGTCAGTGAGATGGTCCACGCTGAACTCAGTCTATGGGACAGAGGGATGGAGGGCTGGTGGACTAGATGACGTGGATTGCCAAGTTGGCCAAATGCTGAGGTGGCGGCCTTGGTGGTTGTTAGGGCTGATGTGGCTCCAATCCAGGTTTTGGAAATCCAACGGCTTGGATTTTATCGCAAAGATCGGATGGTCGAGATTTACTCAAGATTTATGTAGATCGGATGGATTGTGGAGAAAAGCAGAGGCACCGGTGTCGAGTAGAAGACGACGGCAATGGCAAGCGAGAAGGGGAGGCTTCGGCCAAGGCTCACCAGCGGTGGGCGGAGGACGCGGAGGTGATGACGATTACCTCCAGCGGTGGAGTGAGACGGTGGCACAGCTTGGATGGCAGAGCCGCGGTGGTGGCCTGGATAGCAGAGCAGTGGCGGCGGCCTGGAGTGCATAGCGAGGCAGAGGTGGTGAAGGCGGCGCTAGGGCAAGAGTGGCGGTAGTGGCTAGGGCACGGGGGATATGAGACAATAGCTATTTATAGGGAAGGCGGCGGAGAGGCGGCATTGTGCCGAGAATCATGGCAGTGGATGCATGAGGAGGCGGCACGGCTTAGGCCAAGGCGATGGCAGGCTGGGCTGAGGGTGGCGGTGCAGTAGTAGGGCGGGCCAAGGTGGCTGGGGCAGCGGCTCCGGTGGGCGCCGAAGGAGAGAGAGGGCAAGAAGGAAGAAGGAGGAAGAAGAAGGGAGAAAAAGAAAAGAAAGGCAAAAAAGAAAAGAAAGGAAAAGAAAGAACAGAAAAAGAAAAGGGGAAACCCTAAATTTGGGTAATTTTGAAATTTAGGAAAATTGTGGGAATATAATATAAGGAATATAGTAAATTGAGGATCATTCAAAATATTGGAATGCTTTGGTACTTGGAAATAGTAGGATATTTTGTGGAAATTGGAATATTTGGGTATTCTGAATATTGGGAATATTTTCAAGAAATTGGAAAATTGAGAATATTTTATGGAGACTAAATATTGGACAAAACTCACAACATTTGGGGATTTGAGTCATTTCCAAAAGGAATTGGATTTCGAGAGTATAGATTTGGGACTTTAGGAATTTGGGGAAATTTGATATTTCCGAGAATCTCAGAGTTGGGTTTCAAGGGGATTTTTCTGAATCGGACCCTTTTAAGGAAATTAGAGATTTATTCAAAAGGGAAAGATATTTTGGGAATTTATGAGATATCGGAGAACTCTGGGTTTTGGATTTTGAGGGATTTTCAGGGATTTGGAAACGGCGCCAAATGTTTAAAGAGGAGGGGAACCTGAGTCCAGGTTGAAAGGAGAGATTTAAATGGATTGGACCAGGAACGACCCGAGATTGGGAAAAGAATTTGAAATTTGTTTCCCATTTAATTAATTGCTGAAATGATCTTTGTAATATTACAATTAATTTTAGAGCTCTGAAAAATCCGAGAAAATTCTAGAGAGTTTATTAAGCCATGGGGAATTTGCCAAAAGCAAATACCACCATGAAACAAAAAGAAAATCCATTATTATAAACACTTGAATGCTTAAAAATATTCCAACCAACCCCATGGAATACCAAAGCATCCCAATCATTAAATTGATTTTAACTTGGAAATTTTTAATATTGGAAATTTAGGATTTTATTCAAACATTTTCACAAACTGTTTTAGTGTTTTTTTGTATTTCCTTTTTACCTAGAATAATTTTAATTAGGGCGATTTTCAGGGTGTGACACTAGATTAATTATGGACACGATTCCCATATATGCAAAATACGTGTATGCACATGATTTGAGATCATATCAAGTCACGTACAAATGGGCTCACCTGCCAGAGCAAACCTACATGTTGGCTGCACATGGGTCTGGCCTGTGGCTATAGTTTTGCATGCAGTGTATGTGCAGGTGGGCCGGTTGGAAAAGTATCTGCGATGGCTACGAACATACGTTTAGAGTTTCGCTCGAATTGAGGCTAACGTAGCGTAAATGCGCATGGTGATGGATGAAAAAAAGAACAAACGGAATCACTCCGTATTTTTATAATAGTAGAGATTATAAATTAATAGTGCCATTAGATAGATATCTGTTTTAGAAAAATTCTGAGAGTTGAACGGAGTCAAATAGACTTGGAAGGGATATTCTCAAGGAATATTCTTGGGCTGACAACGAGGCCCACTGTCAATGTCCCCTGAGCCTTAGGCTAATGGTGGGCTAGGTCCACCAGCTAGGGTTTGGCCGAGTGGGCCGGCTTTGTGGCCCATGGGCGGAGGCCCAAGGCTGCTCTCCATAGCCTATGAGGCTATGGACCGGGAGTGGGGTATTGGGAACTTGGGTCCGCATGTAAGTGTCTCATGCTTTTAATGGAGCTTAATTAAGTTTTTAATGTAAACAGGCCCACATGTCAGTGGATTAGAGAGGAAGCTTATTGTGCAGGGATTAGAGGGGCATGGGGCTGGTGTGGGACCCACATGTCGGCCTCTCGTCCCTCTTCATTTCTACTTCGCTTGTCCTTTCCCCTTGTCTCCCCACTCTCGCATGAAGCAGAGAAGAGGCGAGGCACGGCGCAGGGGTGAGCGGAGGCCGACGCGGCAACGATGGGGGTGGCCGGCCATCAGGGTGGAGACCTAGGATGAGCGGCGGCCCGAGGAGACGGTTGCCGTGGTGCCGGCGGCCAGAGGCAGAGAGAAGGTGCGTCCGTTGGACCAGCACCACAGCAAGGTGGTGGGCCTCGTCCTCAAGCATGCTGTTGCCTCGCCTGTGTCGATCTCCATCCATCCCACCGCAACGGGAGTAGCGGTGTCAGCGTCTGCTACTTCTGCCGCATCCTCGCTCGATGGTGAGCATCCATAACGCTAGCTTCTCTTCTAGATCTGGAAGCAGCATTTCTCTTTGCTAGTTCTGCGTGTGAGGAGGGAGAGGAGGTACGGCGCATGCCTGAGCAGAGGGGCCACACGAGAAAGGGCGGTGTCAGAGTTCTAATTGGACTCCCTCTTCGATCCGATGCGTGACTGACAAAGGCGACGACGGACAAAAAAGGTGGACGAACGGAATCACTACCATTTTTATAATAGTAATAAAGATAAGGTAAAAAACGTACCGTTTAACAATTTAAGAATTGTGCTGACGATGTGTATGAACTCCAAAAGCTAGGGAAAAGTCTAAACGGTGCGGTATTTATAGCCCTAACAATTTAAACTAGCCGTTGCTAGGTATAGGAAAATTTATATTGAGTGGACCAATTATAGCCCATAGACCAAGACTACGGATAGTATCTTTCTCGCTCCTGGCCAGGAGCTGCCCGAATTTTTTATTTATAATAATTATCCTTGAATTAAATAATTACTAAATACAATACTATTAGATTTACCAAATTAGTATGGACGCTAAATAAAATAGCGTCTAGATGGGGACGCTTTTTGGCAAAGCGTCCAGGCGTGGCCGCTCATCCAAATAATGTCCAGACTAGTGTGGCTCTTCTTGCCTTCATGGGTCTGTCCGGGGCTCGGGATGCTTCAATGCAACTAAAGGAGAGTAAGCTGGGAAAACAAATAGGAAAAAGTCTAATTTTCGTTCTTTTAACTATGATACCGAGTAAATTTAGTCATTTAACTGTTAAAACCGAACACTTCTTGTCCCTCTAGTCGTTTCAACTTGGTTTTAGCCACCGTGGACATGTGACTTAGCGCTAAAGTGGACACGTTGACTTGGCCTGGCCTATTTAACCTGCAGCAGTTCTCCCCAAAATACCCCATGTAGAGCTAGCCGCCGATGTTCCCATGATTTGCTAGTTTGATCTCGGAATTTTGGTGTCCTGTGGACTAATTTGGATTTTGTTCTACAGCTACATTAGGAGGCGTCGGTGGTTTACCTGTAGTGCTGTTGCCATGCGTGAGGAGGTTCGGTGCTCACAATCAATGAGAACCGGAGAAGAGGATGCTATTCAAAACGGCTCATCCTTAGCGTGAGATGGAGAGATTGAGAAAACGTGCAAAAGGGTAAAATGGTATGAGTAGAATCGGTGTGGTCTTGGGTCGGTTTCTAGCACTCTTTCTGTCTTAAAATATAGCAAATATAGCATTCAAAATTTATACTACAATATAATAAATTCTCCACCTACATTCTCCTGTCAACCAATCACAATCTTTCACAGTTTAGTTTCTCCACCTACTTTCTCTTCTCAGCCAATCCAATATTCCCCATTTAATTTCATCTATCTACTTAATACCCGTATCCAACTCAAAACTTCTTATATTTTAGGACAGAGGTAGTAGCTAATGGTGAGATCGACCATCGATGACGGTGGTGAAGGAGACCCTATTATGGAGATTCCAGAGGAGGAGAGAGGATGGAGAGTTCAAGATGGGCAAGAAGAAAAAGAAGCACACTTAAGGATCAAGAAGGGAGATAACCATTTTTTCACCCGATGTTCAGAAACTTATCGGTTTCTTCCGTCATTGTTGAGGCGACTCTCACTTAACCGCTCCTCAAACCGAGCCTCCAAATATCTTCAACAAGAGATGGACAAGGTAAGAACCAGATAGAGTAGCTCCAAACCTTCACAAACAACCACCGCTCCACAAACTCCTTTGGAGAGGTCACCAGGTCACAACTGCCATCAAGCCATTAGCTGTCGGCAAACACTAAGAGTAATAAGCCAAGACTCTTTTAACTCTCACCAGCTGCCAAAGCTCAATCTCTTGCGCAACCTTTAAGCAATATTGTCTCTACCACTCTCTGCTTGCAATTAATGTACTCTAGTTGCAATTCATGTACTAGAGGAGAGGGAAAGCTCACATAAGTTTAAACATGCACAATAAGCTCATAAAGGTTGGCTCTCATGTATGTGCCTCTACTAGGACCAGGAGCAACAACCAAACCAACAAAATTCTTGCCCTTATATAGGCAAAATAAAAAAACCTACCTGTTGCACCGGGGGGGGGGGGGGGGCAAAACACTCTTGAAGACGTGTCTGTCGGTTAGACTGTCCTACTAACCCCAGTCAAACCGGCCCTCAGTCCAATAGTCAAAAACTAGCCATTGGGGGCTTCCGGTTAGTTCTATTAGTTAGACCACTGATCAACTACCAGCCAGACCGGTAGAGGTGGATGTTTGGTCTAGACCGATAATTCGCTCCGAGTAGTTCGGTTTTTAAAAGCTTTGGTCTTTCAAAACAAGAAGCAGATCCCGACAATAGAAATTCATCAATCGATAATTTGGGTAACCATGTTTCGGTCTGGTCTTCAATCTTACCCGAGCTAACTGATTTAGCACAGAGAAAATATACTAATCAAAATCTCAAAAAGTCACGGTTCATACTTCCCAATCACAAATAAGAAAAACTGACATCCTAGAAACTAGGGTCCCCAAGTCGGTATCCACTGTCCGCCCTACCTCCTATGCTCTAGCCTGCTACAACCCTCCTTAGCCCACCGGTGGCGCAACCTCCGCCGTCGCCTGGCACGCCCCCTTGGGTTGTATGGTTGTGGACACTAGGCAGTGGAGCAGCTAAAGCTTGAAAGGGAAGGGAGGAGGATAGGGCAAATGCTGGGCTCGCAGGCACGGAGAGGAAGCTGGAAAGAGAAGTAGAGGCATGGCCATAGGATCCAGCTTCTGCACGGTGGTGAAGAGAGAACTTGCGGCAGCGGCCATGTCCTACGTGAAGGGGAATAGGGGAAGTGATAAGGTTAGTTTGCCTTTTTTTATGAGAAGAGACAAGGCTAGTAATCCAGGATGATAACCGAACTAAAAGCATCTCTAGCAACATTCCCAAATAAAGTCCCCAGTTTGGGTGTTGACATAAAAAAATCCAACAGTATTTTAGACGTAACACCCGATCTAGCGACCGGTAACCAATATTTCGTTTTATGGGTTCAGTCTTGTCTTTTCGGGTCTGGTCTTCGGTCCTTGGTTTTTATGCCCACCCCTATAGACTGGCCCTTGGCCTGGTCACTTTTTAGCACGACAGTTAGTAAAACTGCCTAGTATGGAAATATAAGAGGCAACTGGGCTGATTTGGTTACTTCAGTTTTTTTGGGTAATCTAGGATGATACTGAACTAACCGAACTAACTTTGGTGTTTTAGACGTAACACCCAATCTGGCGACCAATAACCTATTTTTTGGTTTTTTACGTTCAGTCTCGGTATTTTTTTTGGTTCAGTCTCGGTATTTTTGGGTCCGGTGTTCGGTCCTTGGTTTTTATGCCCTCCCTATAGACTAGCCCTTAGTCCAATCACTTTTTAGCACGACAGTCAGTAAAATAGCGATTTCTCATGACTTGGGTGCCAAAATTCAACGTTCTTGGACTCCATGAAAAGATTATTCGGAGGGCTTTCCAACCCATAAATAATCCATCCAAGAATTATAATTTTCTTAAGGAAAAAAAGACTCAAACTCGACAGGACACTCCACCGGACATGCCCACGTAAGACCACTCGCTCCTATTTGATTCCTGCTCTACTTCTCCTTTCTCGTCGTCGTCCTCTTCTCTTCGGTCTCCATCGCCCAGATGCCTGGTGAGCCCATCGCCTCACTCGGCTATCTCTTTAATAGTTAGCTCACTCGGCTGGGATCGGTTACTTCAATTCCTGCCCATGTTATTGAATATATGTAGATCGATGCACAAAGGCATCGATAGCTAGCTCTTTCTTTTATCTGTTTTGTGCCAAATAAACCAAAACAGCAGCTATGCTTGTGCCTAAACCAAATTAATTAATGGTCGTCTTAATTGGCGAATTCATTCCTTCGTTCGTTCGTAGGAGCAGTACAGATTAACTGCAGAGAGAGAGAGCGCGCGCGCTGTGCTGCGGTTACATACGCATACGTACTAGTCTACTGTACTACTATCTATCTAGTACTAGTATCTTACTACTACTCTACTAATTGGTTTTCCAATTAATTCAAGAGGACTACTAGTGTACAGTCAAGTGTAAAGTACACTAGCTCGAACTTAGTTAGGGCTCCTTCGAAATACAGGATTAGGCTAATCCCAATTGGGGGTTTTATATAGATATTTTTAAGATAGCCACATAAGCAACAAGAAAATGAAATGGTGTTTAAAGCTACCTTCCCAATACATAATTTTATGATGTGGTTTTATAGGCTCTAAATAACATTTAATTTTATGACTTATCAAGAATTAGTATCTATGTAAGGTGGTCTTACCTACATAAAATTGGTTCACTTTCTCTTCTTAAATTTGATATCATGTCATTAAAAATCTTATATTATATACTAATTAATGAGAATGAAACCCTATAAAACCCCTATTGGAAGTAACCTTAGAAAAATATAGGAATAGAAAAAATACAGAAGTAGGATAGGAATCTAAGTGTAAAATAGAGGATTGAAAAACATAAGAATTTTATGGGATAGTTGTTTGGATGGGGTAAAGGATAAACATAGGAACCATTAGGGGAAATTGGATCCACTGTAACAAAGCGTTACATACTAGTGAAGTAAACAAATTAATCAATCCAACACTATTTCTATCCTTTCTTCCCTACTTTATGCTTTGGTTAGTGGCTTGATGGTATGATTTGCCTCGGTCTTACACGAAGGAAGAGAAAATAGATTAGGGTGGATGGATTTGTTTCCCATGGTCTTCCCGTGATATTGCTAGTGTAGGAAATGTTCCTATGTATTTCTTGTGACCGTTTCCCGTGATTTGAATGATGCTACAGCAGCAATCCATAGGAAATGGAATCCTTTATTTTTCCCATGTTTGACATGGCCACTTTTGCTTGGAACTTGAGAAAACTCATCACACATGGCTAGACAGCCCCTAGACGTGTCCGCCTTTCTCTTTGTCCACACAACCAAGTCTAAACTCCAAAGCCATGGCTGATACACACCATGGCTGATACACATCTAAACAAGTCTCACCACATGCATACTAAAGGTTCTAACTGAGACTTAAAAGGATCAAGGCAACCCAGATTTCTCACTCTAACTAGATACAACCTTAATATGTGCATGCCTAGGGAAAATGATCAAGCATTTGAGATAGAACGATTTGCACAGAGTTCAAATAAAGCCACTAATCGTTGACCCCTGTTAATAGTATGGCGCCTATATAGCAACCCAATCTTTAGTCCTAACACCAAGACTAGTAAAATAGTAAGAAAAATATTCTTAGCTTTATTATATCTTTGCCTTACGCCTATCCAAGTCGGGGTCAATTCTTGCTCTATGATCAACACTTTTGATCATTCGGTTGAGCCTTCTTCATATGGGAGTTTTGATCAACCTTGTTATCATGAGCTTGATCTCATCCTTATCAACACATGATGGTGCCTTTCACTTGATGGCCATCAACCCATAGTGACATTCAATTTTTTCATCATGTTAGGAACTATTCCTTTGCATAACTTGAAGGAAATTCATTAGTCCTAACAAATCTATTGTTATCCTCTATTTGATGACCAACTAGTTGCACATTAAAGATATCAATGAATTTATTGAGTATTCATTAACATCACAAGTTTCACATACTCTTATATATGATCAAATATAAAGATCCAAATTAAGTATAGGTGAATAACATGGATCAAGAATATTTATAAATGTATAGGATTTGCTCCCCCGAAATATATGCATGCATACAAAAAATATACATGAGAGGCAAGTCTACACATAATTAAAGGTGAACAAATGATGTAGATAAACATAAATGCATAGCTTCATGATCTCCATATTCTCAATATAAAAGAGACTAAATAAGATTAGGCACAAATAAAATATTAGTCTCACAAGCATATAAAATTGACATGGAAATATATATATATACACATATATATAAATTCATCAATAAGTAGATAGAGATAAAGAATGATACATATTACTTGATCTCCATGCTTTTCATCGTCATAATGATTAGGATCTATCATCAACGCCTAGAAATTTATCAATTTCCAAATCAAATTTGTGCATTGAATCCCTGTCCAAGAATTAGTTAGGGTATACAAACTGACAATTTGATAAACATAATCAAAACGAAATAATATTAAATACTTATAGAAGAGTCACTTAGTCCTCCAAAAAAAATCTACAACAGAAACACAATCTAGCGTAGCTTCAACACCATGTCCACAGGAAGCTCAAAAGGGACGTAAGCCAGGTCTCTAAGGGCCTGTTTGGTTGGTACCTAAGTAATATGCCTAAAAAAAATGGTGCCTAAGACTTCCTTGAAATTCTGATGCTTTTGGCCTGATGAAGCATCTCTGAGTTTGTTTTGTTTGGTTGAAGGCCTAGAACTAAACTTGCCTGACAAAAATCAGTAATCACAACAAACAATAGTGTTGAGTAAAAAAATTGATTAGTGCGGTCAACCCCAATCAATGCCATTATTTTCTAATCCTCTATCTATTCCTAAATCAATAGTCTTCTCTGAGCTAAAGCTCGCGTGCGTGCGCTACGGTTTGTGCTGTAGACCGAAGGCCGGTGGCCATGGGCGGCTAGGTTCGTAGGCTGATGGCAACGGCAACACAGCGACGAAGTCTGATAGGCATGCTCGGGCAGGTAGAGCTCCAGCCGATGACGACACCATGGATCTGTTGCAGCTCAATACAAACAACGACGCATTATTGCGGTAATCACGATTACTAAGCCATCACGCGCGACGCCTGAGCTCCGGCCACCGATTTCGAGCGCCTGAGCTAGGATAATGAAGTTGCCGGAGAACCTTAGGTCAGGCAAGTGCTCAAAGCATCAGGTCACCAACCAAACAACGTTCAGGCGCGTCCCCGACATACATCAGGCCAGGCAGATCCTTCTCAGGGTGGCAACCAAATAGCCCCTAAGTTCACCTTCTCCAACGGGAAATATTTTCTGATGATGGTAATTAATAAGACTTAGTACCACCCACCGTACTCAACAAGTCACACTTGAAATACAATGTAATGCAACAGGAATTCAAAGAAGGTATAATAAGGCTATTTTGCATAAACAACATTTAGATAAACCTTTGAGAAATCATAAAACTATTAATTAATTAGGCAATATTAAATCAACACTGAACAACTTTTCCCAGCTGAACATGCCCATTATCTCCATACCCGGAGATTAACCAAACCATTTCTCCATACCCGGAGAGCACATGTTAACCACATTTTCCAAATTATTATCATTTATGAGTAGTGTGAGACTAAGCATAAAAAACATTGTTAGGCTCAACCATAACCACAGATACGGTTATTCGGATAGTTTTACTCTGATCAGAGATGTACAAATTTAACCACCAGACAAAAAAACTCGATGTGCCACCCTACCATGCCAGGCAGGTTACCATGCAAAGCATTATAACAAGATCCATCACATAACATAACCCAACATAGTTTCACCTTATCTGAGTTTCACTCGGCGTCCCTTGTGGACTTATTCGACCACTTCACAGTCTGGTGCCCCACATCGGATTATGCTATACAACCAGTCAAGTTGTTGCCCATTCTGGCTTTTGGTTAGTATAGTAAATGCTTCATAACAGTAGCTCGCGAACCGATTCTTAATTGTTATGAGCACAACCAACAAACCATGTGCTCACAACCCACCATTAGTCAAGTTTTAGTTGGAATGTTAACTAACCAACCATGACCAACCGTCGTGAGCTACCATTAAATGACCATGATTAAATCATAATTGAAGTATGTGTCAACCCACATAAAATGATACTAGTGTTTCTAAGTATGGCTAAGTAACACCTAATTAATCAAGCCAAACTAATATATATAAGATCACGGATAGTCAAATTATAACCTAGATGACAAGGTATAGGGAGACAATAGAAATAATGGCCATAATCAACGGATATAGGGATATAATAATAACCCAATATACTGTGACATTCGAAAATGCATCCAATAATATTAAAAAAAAGTTTTTACAATTGGTATCAATATACTCAAGGGAATTGTTGTATGACTCACCTTGCTCCTTTGATTAGTGTTTTGAAACGCTTTCCTCGAACTTGCGATCCTTTGAAATGACGGAATCAAGCAAAAAGATAAAAACACTAGTAAAAACCAAATAAACAGTACATAAAAATTAAACAAACATGTAGATCTTGATTTTAGATGAATTTTAAGACTTGAACGACCTCATTCTAAGTTTGTATTAATTAGTTATGAATTTTTGAAGATTTAATCTAATTAAAGCCTATTTAAAAGGATTAAATAGAATTATTCCATCATTATTAATTTTTTATTGGAAAAGAAGGGTTATGGCGTCAGCCAAGGAGAGAGGAGGGCCAAGTCACTAATAAGTGGGACCCATATGTCATGGAGAGGAGGGGGCCAGTTTACCATGGACTTGGTTCACGAAGGAAGTCCATGATAGATCAAATAGTCAAGATTAACCCAAGTAAGATCAGACGGCCAAGATTGGGTCTAGTTTAAGATCAATGGCTTGGATTAGATCAAAGGAAATGAATGGCCAAGATCGATTGAAATTGATCGAACGACCAAGATCAAACCCGACGGACTCCCACACTGGCGGACATGCAAGCATCCACGTAGCAGCCACGGTGGACGGTAGCTGAGTTGGTGATGACAGGGCAGTTGACGTAGTTGGCCACGTCGGATTGACGGCGGTCGGCGTGGAGACCGATGGTTGACCGCGGTCGGCAACACAACGACGGACGGCAAATGTACCAGGAGGTGGAGAAGATCACGAGGATGCTCACCAGCACGGTTGTGATGGCTAGAGGCAATGAGAAACGAACGACGGCGAGCTTCTTGTGGTGGAGGGCTTCCGGTCCATGGAGTCGATGGCATTCCAGCGTGTTCCGGCCTCGGGGAGGTTGCAGACAGTCTTCTCCTCGCTGTTGTGGTCCCGTAGATGGTGGCGGCGAGCTCCGGCGAATCTTGGAACGTCAGCGAGGCTCGGCTGAAGGCGGCGGCATTTGGTGGATCGAGATCAAAACGTGGCGGCGAGGCTAGAGCTCAAGACGGCTTCGAAATACTTTGGGACAAGATCGAGGAGCTTCGGGGGTTCCTTTTTAAAGACCGGGGAAAAGGAATCTGGGTTGAGGACGACCGGGAACAACGGTGGAAACTCTAAGGCTTCCAAAGCTCTTAGGAGCTCGCGACGATGTCGGTTTCCTTTGGGATTCCTCAAATTGATTAAGGGGATTTCGAGAGGAGGCCAAGGGAAACACGTCTCCGCACTTTGATTAGGAAACGGAGGCGAGAAGGAGGCCGAATCGGACAGGAAAGTCAGTGGCGTTGGGCGTCGATTGGACTCCGAGCCGGAGGAGGAAGAAAGAGCTGACGAGGCAGGCCCACCTGGTAGCTAGAGAGAGAGAGGGGAACAGCGCGGGTGACGGACTTGGGCTGTCCTGGGCCGAGGCAGCGGAAGGCTGAGAGAGAGAAAGGAGAAACGGACCTCGCCCGTGGGGAAAATAGGCTGGCAGGAAAGAGAGAAGAGAAGGATTGGGCCAGATTCGGCCTGAAGCTGAGGAGGGGTTTTTTATAACTTTTCAAATTTTAAATAAAAGCTGAAAAGATTTTTGTATTTTTAAAATTATCTCTTGAGCTCTGAAAATTCTCCAAAAATTCCAGAGAATGCATTATGACATGAATAATTTAATAAAAATACTCCAAGCCATAATTTATTAAGGAAATTTTATTTCGCACCTTAACTTTAATTGTTAAGGATATTTCTTCTCTAAGTAAATTACTGAATTGATCTTTCATTTATTAAAACACTCTTTAGGCTCAAACAATTCCTAGAGAAATCCTAGAAATAGTAGAGCCCTCCAAGCATTTAATAAAGTTTTATCTAGTCCCTTTTAAATGTTTGAGATTTTAGAAGATTTTATTAAAACACTTTCACAGACTTTACATGATGTTTAGTAAATTGATTTACTGCAACTCATTCTATTAAAAGGTGATTTTCAGAGTGTGACAATAGCTATCTCAACTCATAATTAGGGAATCACTTGGTTCACAACATATGAGAAAGAAAAGGTTAATCCCTTAAAGCCAGTTTATCATAAATCACCAAAGCAACAACACACAAATTGATTGAGTCAAGATCTTCCAATCTTTTCCCCTTGTCGGTAATGAATGATAACCTGATATAACACATGTAGAGATGAGTAAAAGAAAATTTCATTTCAAGGTTGTGGAGGCCATGGACCCCGGGTACCTCAAGGAAGACAAAGAGGACGGGCCGACCCATGTAATTAGGGATATAGTAGAACTTAGCTTCATGTAACCTTGCATGACAAGGAAAAAGATATAGTCCTAACCGGTTACTCTATGTTCTTAGAAGAAAATCATTTGGTCGAGTCCGATTAGGATTCCTACCATGTAACCTTGCTTCCTCGGTATATAAGGAGAGGTAAGGAGCCCCCTAAGGCATAACCAATCCCCTAGGGCATAACCAATCTCACTAGAAAAACCTCGAAAGCAATATACAACAGCTGAAAGTAGGGCATTACCTCTCCTCGAGGGTCTAAACCAGGATAAATCTCATGTGTCCTTTCGAATCCATCGAGTTTAGGTCTGACAAATAGCCCCGTATTCAATATAGCTGATATAAAACATCGACAGTTGGCGTGCCAGGTAGGGGCCTCGTTGAGATATCATCATCAGGCTTGATGTATCCAACCACAGGAGTCAACGACATCAACTTCATCCCAGACAAGCCATCAGCTTCGGGAGCCTCGACTTCATCGCCGACAATCTCGACAATCTCATCTTGTCCGACTCAGTTTCAACCCGATCGGCCAGGGACCATGCCGACCCAACGCTAGTTAGCTTACTCAACACCGCAGTAGTTTTCGACAACTTGTTTTGGTGATACACAAGATCTACGAGTTCTGGGACAACTCTCTTTCCTAGTATTTGACTCAGATTTGGCTCCAAGCCGGTCGAGGTCGGATCTAGGAAAGACTAGATTGTCAATCTCCCATTCGGACTCTACAATGCCGCAGCCATCTTCAACTCAAATCCGATGCGGCAAACTCAATCCTCTGGAATTCAACTCGGATACAGCCCAGAGCCGCTCGGGATAGGGTCCAGGGAGGTTGGTGTCATCATCACAACCCTAAATTACTCTGAATCCGACTCCCAGTCAAACATTAGCTCGGGAAGCTTTTCTCCACCACGCAAAGTCTTTATGGAGTCAAAGGGATCAACTCCAATACAAGATACACGTCGACTACGCGAACAACAGGAGGAGGAGGCTCGCCAACTGCGTGAGCAACAAGAGGAAGAAAATTGACGTCTACAGGCCGAGCACAACGCTCGCAACCGCAATCTATGCAAGACTAGTCTAGTAGCGCAACAGGATATCCTCCAGACTAGGGTAGGCGACCATGACGTCTTTGTTACACCTTAGCAGAACATCGTAGCTGCTACTAAACTCCTAGACACCCTAGGGCCTGATCACCAAGCAACCCTGATCAAGGCCATGAGCATGCCAACAATGTCAACAATCTGGAGACACTCTTATCTCGTCTGTTAAGACAACTTTAGATGCTACAACTTCATCAACCGTGGCACAACACCGAGTGGCGGGCTCTGATCAACGCCATTCGGAGTCCAACCATGCATCACAAGGTCATACTGATGATCGACTGTGGTATCAACACTACAGGAGCCAAGTAAACCGCGACGCCCGAGAGTGACTACGGCGCGATCTCCACCATGACATCAATGCTCCACGCCGAGAACGCGAGGAAGACGAACGTCGCCGACTTGAAGATGAGAACGAGCTCTTCGACCTCCACCATGAGTGGTTTTACCACCGCAGTCGGAGCCAGAGCCCCCACTCGGACGATGGAGGTCCCACCTTCTCGTGCAAACTACAACAAGTTGACTAGCGCATAGGCTTCAAGCCGACTGGCATAGAGAAGTACGACGGAAAGACCAACCTGGAGTCCTGGTTGACCGTGTACACCTTGGCAATCCGAGCAGCTGGACGACCACAAAGTCATGGCAAGTTATCTCGCAGTCACCCTGGCCGACTCGTCACGAACGTGGTTAACAGGGCTTCCCAGAGGGTCCATTGGCTTCTGGGGGGAACTCCATGAGCGCTTCGTGGCCAATTTCCAAGAAACGTACCTAAGATCAGCGTCTGAGTATGACCTATACAGTGCCATTAGAAGAAGACCGAGTCTCTCCAGGATTTCATCAAGTGCTTTTTCGAGAAGAGGAATTCTATCCCCAAGATCAAAGACAAGGTAGTCATTGCTGCTTGTCGATGTTTTACACCGGCAATATGAATATAGGGCTACTCATCGGATCGAAACTCGGTGGACTGCAAAGGAACACAAAGAGTTTATACTGGTTCAAGCCCTCGAGGTGAGGTAATACCCTATGTCCAGTTGTGGTGTATTTTCTTTGAGGATGTATGATGGTGATTCTGATGAATCTGATGATTCTCTTGAACCTACCCTTAGGGGGCGCCCTACCTCCCCTTATATACTGGGGGACAGGGTTGCAAAGCAGGAGTCCCAGTCGGACTACGACCAAGGGATCTCTTTCTAGAGATATAACGTGCCCGACTAGGACTGTATTTTCCCTATCGTACAAGGCTAAGTCTGCCGAGTTCCATCATATCCCTAATTACAAGGCTAGACCCATCCTCTTTCCGAGTGGCCCATATGCTTGTCATGAGGTACCCGGGGCCCATGGCACCCACAGGACTGCTGAGGTGGATACCATGTGGCCGAAGGGGATGAGGTGGCAATCGAAATGGCAACTGAGGTGGCTAGGGCTAACATGTCAACATCTGGAGAGACATGAATATCTGATGGCTCACATCAAATCGGATGGATCCGACGGTTAAGAGGGTTGCAGGTATTGTGCAAAGGGGTTTCCGATGGGGCCACATGTTGGGGTCACAAGGGAGCTACGCCTAGCCATGGCACGATGGCGGCTCGGGACGGCGGCGTTCGACGACTAGACGACAGTGGTGCATGGGAACAGGGGCGGCAGCTTGGGGCAGGGCACAACGGGCGGCATCGCCGGGGAGGAGACGATGATGGCGGAACCGACGGCGACGACAACGATGAACAGGGGAAAGGACGAGGCGCTGGAGGGGCACGGGCTCACCAGAGGCAAAACCGACGACAACGACGATGGGGATGTAGCGGCAGACACGGAGCAGAGCAGGGCGGCGGCACGGTGCGTAGGGGAGGAGCAGGCCGAGGCAGTGAAGATGGCGACGATGATGATGGCGACCTCTGGCGGCGGCGCAGCTGGCGCATGGGAGAGGGACGGGTCGGTGGTGGTGGCAACGGCTCCAGGCGATGGCGGCAGATGGGGGAAGACAGAGGGCGGCAGGGCAGCGACGTCGGCACTGGAGAGAACGGCGCATAGGCGATAGACGACGACGATGACTACCTAGCAACGGCGATAACAAACAGGAGGCAGAGGAGGATGGGCGACGATGCTGATTGGAAAAGAACGATGGCGGCGATGAATCAAAGATGGGCATCTTCGGTCCGGGTGCTCACTAGTGGCGACCGGCGGTCGCGAAGACGACAACGACCTTCGGCGGCGGCGTTGGACGATGACGAGCAGGGGAGAGGCCGAGCGACGACGGCGGCACAAGGACGAGCTGGCGGTGGCGGCTAGATGCCGTGCGGTGGTGGCGCTGGTGACAGCAGGGCGGCACGAGGCAGACGGCGAGGCAGCACACGGAGCGGCGACTCAGGCGGCAGGGCGACGGCGCACAGGAGCAGCAGAGAGGCGGCGCGATGGGGTGGCGGTGGCACTTGTAGGCGGTGGCGTTGGAAGCAGGGCAGCGGCACTGGCGGAAGTAGAGCAGGACGGCGGCGGCTTCCTGTGGCAGCGCTAGGGCACAAGGGCTAGCGGTGGCTATATATATGGGGTGACTTGGCGGCAGATTCTGTCATAGCCCTAGATTTAATTTCAGGTAATTAGTGTTATGCCCTACTGTCATTATAGTGCACAATTTAAATTTTTGCATTGTCACTTCATGCAATTTAAAGTTTGCAATAATTAAACCCTAAATCGGAAAAAACAAAACACTACTAAAAAGTGCATTTTCATAATAGGATGCATATGCATTTGTATAGCCTAAGGAATTTCTAAAAATGATTGGTCAAACATAAAATCATGGAAAAATTCCTGTAAACACTATCCCACATAATTAATACACTGTACATTTTACATGATTTTATCACTTTAGCAAGTACTTCAATAAAATCCCTCAAATCAGCTAGACTAGGGAGCTAGCTAAAAAAGAATGGGTACACTTCTAAAATTCACCAAATAAAAATGAGGATAAATTAGGCAGTGAAATTCTACCAACAGGTGTGTCAACAAAAACCCTACCACCAGTAATTTTGGCTCAATTTAATTCCCAAATAAATCACATAAAATAATAAGAGAAAATCCCTAGGGACATAAATTACACTGCAGAAAAACTGGATCATTATGCCTACTTTGCATTTTTACCAAAGATTAACCAGGCCACTTCTAACCACCAATTTTGGTCAGCAGGTTAAACACATCTTTCCCTACCTCCATGAATTTTCCCATAATTTATGCTCCTCATTAACCTAGTAAAACAGTAATACAAAGACTGCATGTTGGACAGCTCACAAGACTTAGTCTCTAGAGAGTTCCTCTATCTATTTCACTTCCAAGTGGGACCCACAAGACCCTAGCCCACCTGTAAGCTTCTGCAAGTCTTGGGACAGTGTGTTGCACCAAGGTTTCTACCCACACTCCTCTCTTCTTTCTAGGTTTCCACTACTTGGACCCACTAGTCATAGACTAAACCTAGCCAAAAATATGTAGAACATTGTTGCCTTACATGTGGGACCCACCCTGGACATTGTGGAACTGGAGCAACTCAGTAGGTACATGCCAGACGTGTCACTGCCTCCTTCTTCCTCTCTCTCACAGTACACAGAGCACCTTGGACAGCACAACCCTAGGAGACCTCGGCCATTTCGCCTCAGAGTTCACCAGCCATCACTCCTCTTCTTCCTCTCCACGTTCCCACCAAGAAAACCAAGGAAATCCTCAAAGATCACCACCAGCAAGCCCATCTTTTCCTTTGTCGAAGGTGTTCGGTTGAGCTCGAGCTTGCTCTGGTGAACTCCATCCTCTTCCCTCTGCCAGAACATGCTGTACACCTTCTAATCGTTCCATTTTTGTACTCGGCAGCCTTAGGATCGCTGGCCGAAGTCACCGTGCCGCCGCCGTGCTTTGTCTCTGCTCTGCAGAACCGCCGCTGTGACACCGTCACCTTTTCGGCCGATCCAGGACGCCATAGGCCAAGCCCTTGCGCCAACATCATCACCGCACCTCCAGGAGACCGCCGACCGAAGGAATCAAGCCGTGGTGCCACGAAGCTCGAGATCGGCCTCCGTCTTCCCTAACTCCGGCCGAAGACCTCGCCGTCGATTCCTCCCTCCCCGGTGCGAGTTAGACCGATTCATCGCACATGTAGCTGCCTTAGGACTCACATGATGTCGTGCACCCTTTTGCCTAGCAGCCTGTTGACTGGAGGACGCCGACGACGTGGTCCTGAAGGTTTTCGCCGCTGCCGGACTGTGTTCGCCATCACCGTTGCTGTTCCAGCTTCGCCAGAACCAACGCAACCCTCGGTGAGCTTTCTGGTACCCCTTAGACTCATAAGCATGCTTTGGTTCAATGGGAAACCGACCGTAGCTCGATTTGCCTCATCGACCCGAGAAGCTTCTCCGCCTACGCCGCTGCTGTGCCTAGCTCCGGCCACCGTCGGCAACGAGACCACCACCGACAGTTTCGCCTTAGTCTCCTCTGTCTTTCTTCTGTTGGCCGCCACCCGAGCCGAGCCGCCGTTCGCCGTCACCGCCGCAGAGAAGCTCGCTGCGTCCAGCCTGCGTGTGCCTCCTCTGCTCTGTCTCACTGTTGTGTGGGCCGGGTTGGAGGAAAATAGAAAAGAAGAAAGAAATAGGAAAATAATTAAGGAATTTAATTTACAACAGAAAAATGGTTAAACTTTGAAAATCCATAACTTTTTCATTTTAACTCCTTTTTGAGTGAAACCAATTTTGTTAGTTCTGTAAATTTGTGAACTTTAATACTGTGAAATAAAATAGGACCACTTCTGTGCAGAAAATGTCTATAAAATAATGTGAAGCAAAAATAACTTATTTTGTGCGTAAGAACTTTGTAAATTTTTAAAAGATTCATCCTAACTGCTAAAAATATGAAACCACTTTTGTTTAACTCAGAAAATTGTAACCTTTGCTATGAATCAATTGTTTTGACAAAACTACCTCCCAAAATAGGCCTAAGTAATTTCTAACCCTTCTTTTTGACAAACTTGAGAAATTCATATCTAAATCTTTTTAAATCAAATTTCAGTGAACCAAGTTTTGTTGGAACCAGTAGGCTATGCTCTTTTATATAAAAATACATGCCATCTTGAAATCGTAATAGAAAATGTCAATCAAATATAATAACTTAAGGTTACAATAGAAATAATTACAGAACTGCCATTTTTTAGCCTTCCTATCTTGTTATTTTGGTAACTCCGAAACCGTAAAAGATTTTGAAATGTTTCTTTCTCTAAAATTCACTTTAAAATATTAAATACCTACTGTATTTATCTCAGAATTAATTGATCATTTTTGTATAGGCATATTTAATTGATTCTTATTTTCATATTCGCTTTTTAATCGGTAGATTCAGACAACTCGGAGTATGTGGAGCAAGAACCTGAAGTTGAGTGTGAACCATCGCAGCAGCAAGGCAAGCATCTAAGCATATTGAACCTATGTCTTCAATAAATTGATTTATTTATGAAAACAATATCTATATGCATGTTTCAGTCTCTTTTTAAATGGGAAAACGGATAGAGTCAATATTGCCCCATTTGTATGCATTTCCATTCCTTGGTTGTTGATTCCATGTTTTTACCTTTGGAGGATGGTTTTTCCTTTGGAGGGCCTCGAGCGCGCCTGGTTTTGGCCAGAGGTGCCTCCTGCGACGGTGAGCCCGCCTTAGTCACCCTGTGTGTGGGGCTAAGTCGTCGGGGGCCCAGACGTGGTTTAGGTGGTTGGAGCTAAGCGTGAGAAATGTTTTGTTGTGACCTCTAGTCCGCACTCAATGTGTAGAGTGTGGGTACTGACAGGTACGGATCAAACTAGAGTGTAGCCGTTTGGCTTCTATCACATCGTGTGGGTAAAGATGTACACCTCTAATCAGAGTAAGAACTATTCGAATAGCCGTGTCCACGGTTACGGACGACCGCTTGATGTGTTCCTCACTAATGTTAGCATCAAACTTGGGATATGTGGTTATGGGATTATGTGGTTATATCATGACTTAGGATAGTCATGGATGGATGGGTTTATATAAGAGGCTTTGATGTTAAATATGGCTTGGTTTTAGCCATGAAAGATGGTATGCTTGTGTAGCATATTTATTTGGGCAATGGTGGCCTATTGTTGATGTTAGAGCACGGGATTGTGCTCATTTTCACCTCTTTTTTAGAACATATTACTTGTTGTCCTAAAATATCAGATTGCTATTCTTTCGCAAACGCTTATAGTTTCAAGTTATTATTTTGCTCAATAAACTTAGCTTTATGCAAAACCAAATCAACATAGCCATATTCCTTGATGTAGAGACCAGCATTACTCCTTTGTACTACTAATATTGTGTAAGTCTAGTTGAGTACCATTCGTACTCACGCTGCTTATTTTTTTAGGTGAGGATAATGACGACGTTGATGTGGTCTACTATTATCCCGCCGAGGGTGGCGAGGATAATGTGTAGTTGGAGTTAAGCTCTATCCCCAGTCGGTTGCCCTGGGGTTTGGTATGGCACCACTAGTTTTATCCTTTATGTTTATATTTCCGCTGCTATCTTTTGTATTACTCTGTGATGAATTAGGGTGTGAACCCTCTATGTAATATATATAACCCTGCTGCTCTTTTATCCGTATTTAGAGTACTTGTGATGTTCATCAATTGCTTGTGATGAAAGTGTGAGGCTAGTCGCTTTCCTGGGGACTAGCTGAACATGAGTATGAGTTTAAAAATGATGAGATGCATGGATATTGATTCAACCGTAGACCATGTCCCCAAAAGTGTGTATCGTGTTTGGTCACCACCTTCGTGTGGTTTGACGGGCACACTTCGTTGTTTCAAACTGGTGAATTAACTCTCCAAATATTTCCTTATTTCTGAATTCGGCGCTTTGGATTTGTATTATGAATGGGTAAATATTATGGCAAGGCTGCGATGAGGATGGATGGTTACTGCACTTATTTGGTTTTGATTCGAGATCCCATCCATCTAGATATTTCGCGTTGTCATAGTAAGTACTCTCCATAATGCACTTTCGAGGTGTCCACAGCGATGATCACAGCTGCCGCCTATCAGCAGTAACAGCAGTTGCGTGACATAGTTATACCGACCAAGCGGTCGGGTTCTCCGGCGGCAGGATCATCTGCGTCAACTCTACGCCGGGCAGCCGGCTCTAGTCGGCCACTCGAGGAGTCCCGACAAACCTCACTCAGCGGCACCAACAACAATCGGCAGTGCCACCAGTTCGACCGCCAACCCAATTAAGACCTCCGAGTCTGACTACAACGCGACCTTCGCCACACCATAAATGCTCGGTGCGAAGAACGTGAAGAAGATGAGCGTCGTCGAATGGAGGACGAAAATGAACGCTTCGGTCTCCACCATGAGCAGTTACACCACCCCAGATGGAGCCGGAGCCCTAACGAAGATGAAGGCATTCCCGCTTTCACACGGGAGCTCCAGGAGGTTGACTGGCCGTCGGGCTTCAAGCCTACGGGGATTGAGAAATACGACGGCAAAACCAACCCCGAGTCCTAGCTCACCGTATACACCCTGGCGGTTCGCGCAGCCAGAGGTGATAGTAAAGCCATGGCTAACTGCCTCCCAGTCGCTCTGGCCGACTCGGCGAGGACATGGCTGTCAGGCCTCCCGAGGCGGTCGATCGGTTCCTGGGGACAACTCAGGGAGGGGTTCATCGCTAACTTCCATGGGACCTACGAGAGGCCATCTTCAGAGCACAATCTTTATCAGCTGCACCAAAAGAAGAACGAGTCTCTGTGTGAATTCATCAAGAGGTTTTCCGAGAAGCGCAACCAAATTCCAACCATCAAGGACGAGGCTGTCATCGCCGCCTTCCGCAAGGGAGTAAAGGACGCCCCGTTCATCGCAAAGTTCACTCGGAAGCCACCATCCACAGTCCGGGCCCTCTTCGACATGGCTAACAAATACGTCGACTCGGCCAAAGCAGTCGCCGAGGCCTTTGACGAAACGAAGGAGCCCCGACAAAAAGATCAGAAGGCAAAAGCCGACAATGAGCCATCTCAAAACAAGTCTGGCAGCTACAAGCGGAAGTCGGACAACGAGGTGGCCAACATGGAGCACACTCGGTCGCGGCCCCAGCGGAACAACGACTACCAGAAAGTCATGAGTAGGCCATGCCCCTTCCACCCCAAGGGCAAGCACGCGGCCAAAGACTGCTACATGCTTAAGAAGTTTTCCTCTGAGGAGGCTTCATCATCTCGCGCCGACAAGGACAAAGACAAGCCAGATCAGGGTTCGGTTGACGATTTTCAAGATCCTCAAGCCGAGCTCAACCATATCTTCGAAGGGCCGTCTGCCGACGAGTCCAAGTGCAAACAGAAGCTATCAGCTCGCGACATCAACACGGTCTCTATGGCAGACGCCCCCCAGTACCTGCGCTGGTCAGAGATGGCCATTACCTTCAACCGCGCAGATCACCCAGATCGGGTTTCACACCCGGGACGTTATCCACTTGTCCTGGACCCGGTCGTCAAAAATATCAGGCTGAAGAAAACCCTTATTGACGGAGGCAGCGCGCTCAACATCTTATTCGTCAAGACTTTGGACGAGATGAGGATTCCTCGTTCAGAATTACGACTGAGCACTGCACCCTTCCACGTGATAATTCCTGGCCTGTCATCAACTTCACTCGAGCAGATCACATTACCAGTAACCTTCAGCACGCGGGATAACTTCTGCACGGAAAATGTCTGCTTTGAGGTTGCCGACTTTGAGACCGCGTACCACGTGATACTCGGACGACCGGCACTCGCCAAATTCATGGCGATACCGCACTACACATATATGGTGCTCAAGATGCCAGGGCCAGCAGGAGTCCTCTCCCTACGCAGCGATGTCAAGCAAGCCTTCACCTGCGACAAGGAGAGCTGTGAATTGGCTCAATTACAAGAGGCGGCAGTCGGGTGCAATAGCATTCGGCAAGCCGCCACTGAAAGTGCATCTATCCCCTAAGTGGGTTTTGGTGGATTAATGACAAAGCGGTTAAGGGACTAATAAGTTTATCAAGAATTGTGCAGAGAATTAGTCCCAGGTTGCTAACTGTGGTGCATGGAGACCCCCCCGCAAAGACATGATGCAAAACGGCGAAGCGACTCGGAGTTTATTTTAAATTCATTTGAATTTTCTTTGGAGTCGTAGGAAAACCGTTCTATCAAGAGGGGTTGCAAGTAGTGTTCCAAGACCACTCAAGTGCTTAAGATCCAAATAGCTGAGAGTTCATCACTTTGGCACAACACATACACTTGGGTGGGCTACTTTCAGTGTCAGGGTCGGAGGTTCCGACCTCCCGGGCCGGAAGCTCCGACCAGGTCCTTCAGCCACAAACTAAGTGTTGGCCAGAGGTTCCGATCCGCCGGGTCGGAACCTCCGGTCCAAAATCTGTGAGTAACGGCTATGTGACGTAAGCCATGTCCTATAAAACCCAAACTTGGATTCTAGCCGTTGCTGATGCATTCCACTTCATTCCAACTGTTCCCTAGCCTCTCCTAAGGTGCTTTGAGCTCTCCCAACTAATCCTAGTGCATTCTTTGTGATTCTTGTGAGGATTTAGTAGGAAATTGGGTGAATTTTGTTGAGAGAAGGCTAGGAGGATCTTGTGCACTTGTGGAGGTCGCGGATTGGTTGCTTGGGGCTTATTTCTCTTGTAGGGAAACCTCCTAGACGGTTAGGCGTCTCCCGCGAGCTTCCTCTTGTTGTCGATTGTCTTAGGAAAGTTTGTGAAGGTTAATCTCGCCTCCGCAAGGAAAAGAGGTAAATTCTAGTGGAAACCAAGTTTGATCTTTGTGGTCACTTGGTGAGGAAAGAGGTCAATTGAGACCCAGCTCTTTGGAGCTCCTCAACGGAGACGTAGGATCTTTGTGATCCGAACTTCGGGAAAAATCTTTGTGTCTCTGTTGTCTTCTCTCGTTATTGCCTTTTTGTATATTAACTTGCTAGCATTTATCTCCTACTCCATTACTTGCACTTTACTTGATCTCTGTCAAATTTATCCTTTATAGAAGTATATTGGTAGAGTCTGAACTCCAGGGTCGGAACTTCCGGCGTTCTAGGCCGGAACCTCCGACCAGCCCTCTCGGCCAGCCCGAGAGAGCAGGTCGGAACCTCCTACCATTTTGGTCGGAGGTTCCTACCAGTATTTTACCGCTGCTTTTGGAGAATTTTTCAGGAACGCCTATTCACCCCCCCTCTAGGCGACATCAACGGGCTTTCAGCCACAACTGAAGTTGAGCAAGATCCAGTTCCGGCAAAAAAGGCGGCAAAGTCGGGAATTTCAGCGGACTCTGACACGAAGATCCCCCTGGACCCTTCCGACCCCTCCATGACTACCCTAGTCAGGACCGGACTCGACCCCAAATAGGAAGACGCGCTTGTCACCTTCCTCCAAGCTAACAAGGATATCTTCGTGTGGAAACCGTCCGACATGCCTGGCGTACCAAGGGAGGTGATCGAGCACGCCCTCAATGTGAAGACAGACGCCAAGCCAGTCAAGCAACAGCTACGGCGCTTCGCTCAAGACCGTAAGGATGCTATCCGGGAGGAGATCACCAAGCTCCTCGCAGCCGGGTTCATCAAGGAGGTCTATCACCCGGACTGGCTAGCAAACCCAGTTCTGGTCTGGAAGAAAAATGGTAAATGGCGCATGTGCGTTGACTACACCGATCTCAACAAGGCGTGCCCCAAGGACCCATTTGGTCTTCCCAGGATAGATCAGGTGGTAGACTCCACGGCCGGGTGCGACCTACTTAGCTTTCTCGACTACTACTCGAGATACCATCAAATCAGCCTGAGGGAGGAAGACTGCTTAAAGACATCTTTCATCACGCCGTTTGGAGCATACTGCTACATCACAATGCCGTTCGGTCTGAAAAATACTGGAGCAACCTATCAACGGGCAATTCAGTGGTGTCTGCACACTTAGATCGGGTGCAACGTGGAAGCCTACATCGACGACATGGTGATCAAGACCAAGTCCTAAGAAGACCTCATCGCTGACCTGGAAGAAACCTTCCAAAATCTTCGAAGATTCAAGATGAAGCTGAACCCGGAAAAGTGCGCCTTCGGTGTGCCATCCAGCAAGTTACTCAGCTTCATCGTCTCACATCGTGGCATTGAGGCAAACCCGGTGAAAGTCAATGCCATAATGAACATGGCTCCCCCGGCTAACCAGAAGAACGTCCAGAAGCTAATAGGCTGCATGGCGGCACTCAGCCGATTTATTTCCCGACTGGGCGAACGGGGTATGCCCTTATTCAAGCTACTCAAAAAGGCGGACAATTTCCAATGGACTCTGGACGCCCAACAAGCCTTCGAAGACTTCAAACAATTTCTCACATCACCTCCCGTGTTGGCGTCACCTATGCCCCAAGAACCGCTAATGCTGTATCTGGCGGCAACCACTCAGGTAGTCAGCACGGTGCTGGTGGTCGAGTGATCCGAACAGGGTCACATCTAGAAAATATAACGACCAGTTTACTTTTCCAGCAAGGTGCATGCCGACTCGAAGACGAGATATCTGCAGGTCCAGAAGCTGTTATATGGCCTACTCATCACAGTTCGGAAGCTAGTGCACTACTTCCAAGCACATCAAGTCACGGTGGTTACATCGTTCCCACTCGGGGATGTCCTTCATAATCGCGAGGCCACCGGCCGAATCACTAAATGGGCACTCGAGCTGATGGCGTTCGATATCACCTTTCAGCCACGGACAACAATTAAATCACAAGCTCTAGCCGACTTTGTAGCCGAGTGGACAGAAGTTTAACTGCCTACATCAACAGTGAAGCTAGAGTATTGGACAATGTACTTCGATGGTTCTCTACGGATCGGCGGCGCCGGGGCTGGAGTCATATTAACATCCCCCACCGGCAAAAAACTCAAGTACGTCCTACAAATCCACTTCCCGGCTTCCCACAACGTCACCGAGTACGAGGCACTTATCCACGGGCTCTGGATTGCTATATCACTCGGCATACGTCAATTGGTTGTGCGCGGAGATTCTCAACTTGTGGTGAACCAAGTCATGAAAGACTGGACCTATCTCGATGGTACCATGGCGGCATACTGTCAGGAGGTCCGCAAGCTGGAAAACAAGTTCGACGGGCTGGAAATAACACATGTCCTGCGCCAATACAATGACGCGGCAGACGAGCTGGCAAATATGGATCCAAGCGAGAAGAGGTTCCGACTGGAATCATTGTCGAGCAACTCATGGAGCCATCAGTCAAGAAGAAACCGGCACCGGAGCAGTCGGGAGGCGAACCTACCCCGGCTACAGCCGAGGTGCTGCACATATGTCAAGACTGGCGAGCCCCTGTTGTCAGATTTCTCCTAGACGATGAACTCCCAGACGATCGTAGTCAAGCCGAACAAATCAAGCATCGAAGCAAAAGCTTTCTACTAGTCGGAGAAGACCTGTACCGAAGGAGCGCATCCGGTGTCCTCATGCGTTGCATCACCACCGAGGAAGGCAAGCAGATCCTGCAGTCGATCCACTCGGGTATATGTGGCAACCATGCCGCATCCAGGACGTTAGTCGAAAAGGCTTATCGGCAGGGATTTTTTTGGCCCACAGCACTAACAGATGCAAAAGAAATTGTTCGCAAATGTGAGGGTTGCCAGTTCTATGCAAGACAAACAAATCTTCCAGCCCAAGAACTCCAAACTATCCCTATTTCTTGGCCATTCGTAGTATGGGGGCTCGACATGGTCGGGCCTTTCAAGAAAGCGCCAGGAGGGTTCACACATCTATTCGTCGCGGTGGATAAATTCACCAAGTGGATTGAGGCAAAACCCGTTGCAACTATAACAGTGGCACGAGCAAAGGACTTCATCATCAATATACTATACAGATTTGGGGTTCCTAACCGCATTATCACCGACAACGGTACTCAGTTCACGGGCGGCGTATTCCAAGACTTCTGCGAAGATTTCAGCATCAAGATCTTCGATGCATCCGTGGCACACCCGCGGAGCAACGGGCAGGTCGAACGAGCCAACGGTATGGTCTTACAAGGCATCAAGGCCAGGATATTCGACTGACTACAACCATATGCGGGCCGGTGGGTACAAGAACTCCCATCTGTTCTTTGGTCTCTCAGAACCACAGTTAGTCAGGCAACAGGGCAATCCCCTTTCTTCCTGGTCTATGGTGCTGAGGGTATGCTACCGACAGAGTTATAGTTCGTCTCTCCGCGAGTCCGGGCTTACTCAGAAGACGTCTCAAACAATACCCGACTGATCGAGCTAGATCAGTTGGAAGAAGCAAGGGACATCGCAACAATCCAGTCGGCATGGTATCTTCAAGGCCTACGTCACTACCACAATCGCAATGTCCGTGGCTGCGCCTTTTTGGTCGGGGATCTCGTCTTGAGAAAAATACAAACCACCAAAGACAGACATAAATTATCCCCACTTTGGGAAGGGCCATTCATTATAGCCGAGGTTACGCGGCCAGGCGCCTACCGACTGAAGACCGAAGATGGTGTCCTCATCAGCAACTCATGGAATATAGAACAGCTACGTCCTTTCTATACCTGAGCTTTATACTATATCATGTGTACAATTCTCTCTGACTCACTACGCCGCTTGTATCAACCAAGTAGTGAGTCGGGGGCTGCATGTATTATATGTGTTTTTTAAATAATATACAAGCCTGTCTTACTCCAGTTATGAAGCCTTACTATGACTGTCACGTTTGCCCGAGTACACTTTCTTACAGTGAACGATTTTATTAAGTTCTGACAGACTAACTCGGTGCAGACTACACATTCGAGTAAAGCTAATGACGACTGAGTAGTAATTCAAGGCTTGGCGGCACTGCACATATATTTACACATGTTTTCCACAAAAGTTTATATATACTGACTACATGATATATTACTCTTACAGACCCATGTCTCGGGTGATTATCTCAGCAGTTGGCCTCGCCCGGGCTATCAGCTCCAGCGCCTCCTCGGGCGTCGTCTCCTCGGCAAACCCCTCCCCGATGGCTTCAATGTCTGCCCTCGGGTAGATTGATTTGGTCATCACCAGGGTCTGGGCCACGCCGGCAATGACATGCTCATCCGAGTACTTCTTCAAGGCACTCGGTGCATCCTCAAGACGCACCTCTACTTGGGGGATCCTGCTGCAACTGGTTCCCATAGGGCTGGGATCTATGAGGTCAAGGAGCCCTTTCACGGACCCGACGAGGGCTTCCCGTGACTCCCTGATGACTGTTATCTCCTCTGTGTAAAACCGATATTGGGCCTGGACATTGGCTCTCATGTCTGTCTGGGTCCACCAGCAAGTAAACTTGTCAGGCTCGGTTGCAGATGGAATAACTAATCGATTGGTTAAGATCACGGTCAGGTTGGGGACTTACTTTCGTAGTCGGCCTCCCACTTGGCTACGGTTTTCTCCAGTTTGGCTTTTTTTTCGCCGAGCTTGATGGTGGCCTCTTTTAACTCGGCCTTTTCCCGTTTGAGCTCGGCGTTGGCCTCTGTCAGGTCGGCCTTGACCTTCTCAAGCTCGGCCTTGGCTTCTTCGGCCTCCTTCAGCTGGGCTTCCCCCTCTGTTTGGGTCTTTAACTCGGCTTCGAGGGCTGCACGACAGATTAGTCATGAACTCAACCTTGCGGCCAAGACGCAACTGGGCAGTCGGGAACAACGTAGCTGGAGGAATACATCAAGAGTTTAGTCGGGAAGACGCATTCGGGGGACTTACCTCTGATCTTCGCGGCTTGGGCCCAATTTTCATCCCTGAGCTGGGTGGCGGCACCCTTCAGCCAAGCTTCCCTCCCCGTGTGGCGCTCCTCCATCTCGGCCTTCAATGGCCGGAGCTGCTGTAATTCCGCGAGATGGGGGGCCATTTCGACCAGGATCTTGGTCATCTCCTCATTGCGATTGACAAGCTTCTGCTCAGGGCAAGAATAAGTCAAGAGTGGAGTTAGACGTCAAAACAAGAAGACCACCATGACTCTGCCACAAGAATTATACACCAACTCCCTGGGACTCGGTGATGGCGGCGCGAAGCAAGCTTTCATGTTCCCTTCTTGCCGCGGCCTTATCAAGCTTGAAACTCTTCACGGTCCCGTTAGCCGCCGTCCAGGTGAACGTCCGAGGGAGCCTACGCGGAGGAGCTTCAATCCGAGGAAGGTTTGGGATCTCCGGCGGCAGCGACGACGACGACGACGATGAGCATGACGGCGACGGGGTCCTAGCCCCCACGCCGGCGTCCCCCGCGGCCTCGGGGATCAACTCGGGGGCTCCAGCAGTGACCTCTGCAGCGGGCAGTGACTCAGGGGCTGGGGCAGCAGCCTCAGTAACTGCCTCTTGGTCGGGCGGCAACTGCGGCCCCACAGTCGGGACCACCTCAGTCTCTGTGACTGGGCTGGCCTCCGGCTCAGCGGGTGTGCTCGCGGGAGCCGGCTTGGCTAGGGCGGGCTCTTCAAGGGGAGCGGTCGGAGCGGTCTCCTTGAGATCGATGTCGGCACACTTCCTGCATCACAAGACAGACATCAAAGTACCACTGCAACAGACAAGAATCTCAGAAGATCCAAAGCAGCGTACCTCTTGGAGAACTTCAGTCTCCCACTAGGTGATCCGGGTCCCTGCGGAGCGCCGCGCCCGGTTTTTGGCCTGGTCGGCGAAGCAGTCGGCGGTGGCGTGGCAACTGGAGGTGACCCCGTCGGTGGCGTGGCCGACTCAGGCACCCGTATGCCTGGCGGCGCCTGCTCGGACCGCATACTCGGCGGCGCTTTTGCCGGGCTCGGCAGCATCGAGCTCGGCCGTATTGATCCCAACCTGGGACTTGATCGCCTGGGCGCCGCGGCGGTGGTGTCCTTTATCTTCAGGCCTCCAACCACGACACGCGGGGTAATGGCCCCCTCGCCCCAATATAAAACAGGCTTTTTCCTCGCTCTCTTGGGGTTAGGCTGGGCAGCAGGGGGCTCCTCGGCCTCTTCTTTGATTTGATGGCTAACAACGGGCGGTAGTCCTCATTGAACTCCTTGGACCACTACAGCAGAATCAACAAAATACATCACACTATGCTGGTCATACATACAAGTCCATAGGCATTCATCACAGAAGAAGGATAAAGATTTCCTTGATACAGGGCCGAATGAAGCTATAGGCCGCGATCCGGCGATTATCGTCTTCGGTCGCGATCACCCCTTCGGAGAAGTAACTGAATAGGGTCTCGGTCACCGTGCGCTTGTCAGCTGACTCATTGCTTACTCGGTCAGGGTCATATTTGCCCTTGAAGGCCCAGCCGAACGCGCTCCTCAACTTCAGCGACTGGATGCGCCGAGTCAGGAAACGGCGGGCCACCCAAGGTCCAGTCAGGCCAGCTTTCTTAAGGTCATCTAATTTCCCCAACAATTGGTGCACTTGCCCCATCACCTCATAGGTTGGATCTGCCGACCAACTTGGTAAAACTACCGGCGGCAAGCCGGTGAATGGACGCAAGGAGGGAGCCAGATCTGCGCAATAGAACCACTCCTTGTGCTAGCCTTTCAAGGAAGATTTCAAGGGGAGATCAAGATATGTTGTCTTCCCATCACTCCTCAACTGGAGACCGGGGCCCCCCCAATCACATTGACATTATTCTTGGAGGGCTGGGGTTTGATGTGGAATAGATGCCTGAAGAAATTAAAATGGGGTTCTACACCCAAAAAGCACTCGCAAAGAGTGACAAATATGGAGATTTGAAGAATCGAGTTGGGATTCAAATTCACCAACTCCAACCCATAGAAGTCAAGGATGCGGCGGAAGAAATCAGAAGAGGGAAGGCACAAACCCCGATCGAAAAAAGAGGCAAAAACTACTGTTTCACAAGATTGGGGATTTGGGATTGACTCACCCTTAGCCGGCCGCCAACGGATCTCCTCCTGACTAGGCAACTTCAATTGACTCTCCAGCAGCCTTAGTTTCACCGAGCCGCAATCCGAAGTTAGCCAGGCATTCCCCAGTGCACCCGCGAGATCCGAAGCTTTCGGCATGGTTGGGAGCGGAAAGATTTGGGGGGAAAACAAATTGGGGGCTTGGAACAGATGAAGCGGACTGGAATCGCCCGAGTTCGAGCAAGGAACAGCAGCAGTAGCTAACGCTAGCCGAGCAAAAGGCAAAATTTGGGTGCGGAGACAGAAGACGAAACGATTGGCTGATTTGGGGAAGATGAAGGAATCTTTTTCTCTCTCCCTGTTGTTTATAGAGCCTGTGCCGATTAAATGGGCTTGGGCCTACACAGTCGGTGTTGGGCCACCAAGATATGAGTTCCTATAGTCGCATGCTCCATGTCGGCCGCCCGCAGGCTGAGTTGAAATTATAGCGTTGGTGCTACTAACAGGAGCCGATGAGGTATCTTTCTCGAGTACACCTGACCACGCCGTGGATTTATTTTCATAAAAGTGGTACTCGGCCTACATGCTTGGCCATCAGTTGCCATGAGCAACATCATTCTAGCTGATATGACGCTGAAGAGTCTAACTTTCGAGTAGTGCACTACTCGGGAGAGACTATAAAATTCTCATTCCCGCTGACATGATGCGGAGGAGTCTAGCTTCTGGGTGGGACGCCACTCAGGAAAGTGTTGACGCCGAAAACCGCCGGGTGTGCCAAAAAGCTTGCTGACGATCTGGTTCGGTGCCTAGAGACACGCGAAGGCCTGGGAGATCTACTTAGCTCCAGTGCAGGTCCTAAAATATTTGAGGTTCGTAGGCGTGCCAGTCAATTTGACCCCGCAATTGACAAGGAGATGAAGAAATCTGATTACTGATCCAATCGGCCAGTAAGCCAATACGGATTCCTTCCAGCCGATCGCCGCTATGCTCGTGCCCGGGCCCTCACCTGTACTCGCGCTCCCGGGTCCTCGCTTGTGCTCGCGCCCGGATCAGCAGCAATTGCACATCGGCTATCGGCCGATACGGTCTGATGTAGGCTCCTTGTAGCCGATGGCCGATGGCACCTGTGTATCGGCTAGGAAACCGATAACGCTATAGATAAATGGATAAGCTGTCAGTATAACATGTGCATCGGCTAGAAGCCGATGATAAAATAGATAGGCAGAATAGTGAACTAGCCGACTGCCAAGGAAACACATGTGCATCGGCTAGAGAACCGATGATAATATAGATGACCAAAATAGTAAAGATAATACAGTCGGCTTTATAAAAAGATAACCTATCGGCTAAGCACTCCGATAGAACGTTGCATACACACCGATCGGCTCGACAAGGATAAATCTATTATTATCGATCTAGTAGTTCAAACCTAACTGATGCAGCACAGATCGATAATAGTAAAGGAACCTCAACAAACCGATAGATCTAATGCAACTGTGATGTAATAAGATAACTTATTGGCTATACATTCCGATAAAACACTTGCGCAAAAAACATCAACCTAGCAGGAACAACTTATCGCGACAGTTCAGTAGGTCGGACCCAACCGATGCAGCACAAACTGACGATAAGCTACTCCCAGTAAGCTGATAAGATCTACGCACGCGTGATGTGATATACCTGATGGGCCTAAGAGATCGAACCGAACCGATGCAGCCGTAGACAAAGCAGATATATCGTGGTAAGCCGGCTACCACATACCGACTAGAATATCGGACCTAACCGAGGAAGTCCTAGCCGATTGGTAGCCGGGGTAACGAGACTTACCCTCTCGCTGGAGTTCGGACCTAACCGATGCAGCCCGGCTCGAGAAGCAAGAACCCGTTGGTAAAGGGTGGCGATGCGCCGAATTTGATTGATCGAGAGATGATTTACAAGGTACCCGGGCATACGTATATATACCCCGAGTTATTACAGTCCTTATAGGAGACGGAACAGGACTTTCCTAACTAGAAAAGGAAAACTAACAAGCCCGATCAGATACGAGATCAGGTTTCCTAAAAATTATCAAAACTACCTAATTAATAGATAAGGTAATTAACTGCCATAACGTGGTCTTCACGATTCCTTCCCAAGCTCGAACTCTTCTGGATTAGTTTCCAACGGCTGATATCGCTTCTTTCCTTAACCGAACATGGTAACGAACCGTACCAAATTTTGGCATTAACAGAAAGACTATAAACCCCCTTTCTAGCTGACATGATGCTGAAGAGTCCCATATACGAGTAGCATCCTACTCGGCAAGACTATAAACACACATTCTGAATGACATGAAGTCGAAGAGTCCTACATACGAGTAGTTCCTTACTCGGCAAGACTATAAATCATATTCCAGTTGACATGATACCGAAGAGTCTCATATACCAGTAGTAATCTACTCAGGAAAGACTTCCAGGTTAAAGATCTTTGACTTTATGTTTAATTGTCTTCACAATTAAGCACAAAGTCGGGGGCTACACCTAATAGGTGCGCCTATTCGGTGCACACTATTCATATCTCTACATGAAGCCCTTCATAGCTTTGCTGCCAGCTGACATGAAGCAGAACTCGGGAAGAAGACTCACTCGGACAAAAAGTACTCGGGAGCATTGCACTCGGGCAATCTTCACCGTGGAGAATGAGCACTCGGCATCAGCTATGACTCAAGTATGAAGGTCTCAGGAGCTACTGTGGAGGCCATGGGCCCTGGGTACCTCACCACCAACATATGGGCCACTCGGATAGAGGATGGGCTGAATCATGTAATTAGAGATAAGATAGCACCCGGCAGGCCTTACCTTGTATGATAAGGAAAATAGAGTCTTAGTCGGATAAGTTTCTATCTCTAAAGGAAATCCCTTGGCCATATCTGGCTGGGATCCTTGTCATATACCCCTGTCCCCTAGTATATAAAGGGAGGCAAGGCACCCCTTGAGGGCAGAGAACAACACGGGAAGATCATCGATCGACACAACCCATCAGAGGAATAACACCATAACTGGACGTAGGGTATTACCTCACCTCAAGAGCCTGAACTAGTATAAAATCTCTTTGTTTCTCTACAATCCACCGAGTTTCCCCTTGTCGAGTAGCCCTATAGTTCTATTGCCGGTGTAAAACATCGACACTTATATACTAGGGGACAGGGGTACAAGGTAGGAGTCCTAGTCGGGTACGGCCAAGGGATTTCCTTCTTAGAGATACATCTTACCTGATCTAGACTATATATTCCTTATTATACAAGGCAAAGCCTGCCGGGTGCTACTATATCTCTAACTACAAGACTCGGCCCATCCTCTATCCGAGTGGCCCATATGCTTGTGATGAGGTACCCGGGGCCCATGGCCTCCACAAGTAGGCCATAGAGTAGCTTTTGGACCTGCGGATATCTTATTTTGGAGTCGGCAAGGACCTCGCTGACAAAGTAGACTGGCCGTTGTATCTTCTGTATGTGACCCGGTTCGGATCACTCGACCACCAACACCGTGCTGACTACCTGAGTGGTTGCCGCCAGATATAGCATTAAGGGCTCTTGGGGCATAGGTGACTCCAACACGGGTGGTGATGTGAGAAATTTCTTGAAGTCTTCGAAGGCTTGCTGGGCTTCAGGAGTCCATTGGAAATTGTCTGCTTTCTTCAGTAGCTTGAAAAAGGGCATGCCCTGTTTGCCTAGTCAGGAAATAAATCGGCCGAGTGCCGCCATGCAACTTGTCAGCTTCTGAACGTCCTTCTAGCTAGTTGGGGGTGCCATGTTCATGATTACATTGACTTTCTCTGGGTTGGCCTCGATGTTGTGATGCGATACGATGAAGCCGAGTAGCTTGCCGGATGGCACACCGAAGGTGTACTTTTTTGGGTTCAACTTCATCTTGAATCTTTGAAGATTTTGGAAGGTTTCTTCCAGGTCAGCAATGAGGTCTTCTTTGGAATTGGTCTTGATTACCACGTCATCGACGTAGGCCTCCACGTTGTGCCCGATCTGAGTGTGTAGACACCGCTGAATTGCTCATTGATACGTTGCTCCAGCGTTTTTCAAACGGAACGGCATGGTGATGTAGCAGTATGCACCAAACGGCGTGATGAAAGACGTCTTTAGGCAGTCCTCCTCCTTCATGCTGATTTGGTGGTATCCCGAGTAACAATCGAGAAAACTGAGAAGTTCGCACCCCGCGGTTGAAGCCACCACCTGATCTATTCTCGGTAGACCAAATGGATCCTTGGGGCATGCCTTGTTTAGATCGGTGTAGTTGACGCACATGCACCATTTATCGTTTTTCTTCCGGACCAGAACTGGGTTTGCCAGCCAATCCGTGTGGTAGACCTCTTTGATGAACCTGGCTGCTAGGAACTTGGTTATCTCCTCCCTAATAGCATCTTTCCGGTCCTGTGCGAAGTGCCGTAGCCATTGCTTGACTGGCTTGGCATCTATCCTGACATTGAGGGCATGCTCGATCACCTCCCTTGGTACGCCCGGCATGTCAGACGGTTTCCATGCTAAGATATCTTTGTTGGCCTGGAGGAAGGTGACAAGCGTGTCTCCCTATTTGGGGTCGAGTCCGGTCCCGACTAGAGCAATCTTGGAGGGGTCGGAAGGTGTCGATGTTTTACACCGACAATAGAACTATAGGGCTACTCGGCAAGGGGAAACTCGGTGGATTGCAGAGGAACGCAAAGAGATTTTATACTGGTTCAGGCCCTCGATGTGAGGTAATTGTAACGCCCTGAAAATCGCCTTAATTAAAAATTATCGTGGGTAAATGGAAATACAAGAATACACTAGAAAATTTTGGTTGAGAAAAGAGTTTGAATAAAAATTTGAAATTTCCAATATTAAAAATCCCAAGGTTAAATTTTAAAATAAATACTTGGATACTTTTATATTCCAGGGGTTTTGTCGGAGTATTTTAAGCGTTTAAGTATTTATAATAATAAATTCTTCGTGTTTCGTGGTGGTATTTACTTCTGGTAAATTCCCTGTGATTTAATAAACTCTCTAAAATTTTCTTGGATTTTTCGGAGCTACAGAATTAATTTTAATGCTATAAAGATCACTAAAGTAAGTAAATAAATATAAATAAATTCCTTTTCTTTTCCCCTGTTCGGGTCGTTTCTGATTCAGTCCTTTGAAGTCTCCCCGTTCATCGTGAACTCTGACTCCTTTTCTTCTAGTGTTTTGTGTCGTTCCTAGAACCCTAAAGTCACCTCGAAAACCTAAATTCGGGGTTACCGGATTTATTCATTTTTGAAACTCTAGAACTCTTTTGGACTCCCAATCCGAGATCCTTTGTATTTGAAATATCTATATTTTCCTTTGAGATAAATCCCAGATATTTCTTTAAACTCCTTTTCTGTTAAAATAAATCCAAATCCCCAATTGTCTGAGATTTCTCCAAATTCCAGTCCCAATAAAACACCCTCGTCAATTCCCTAATCCCGAAATATTATATTTGGAATATCCTATTTCCTGTTCCCGGGAAAATATTATAACTTCCCGCATCTCCAAAATATCCACATATTTTGGGAAGTTCAATTACGTTCGAATAATTCGAACTATTGATCTCTCCAAAATAATTTCCAATTTTATCGGATTCCCGAATTATTCTGAGATTTGGTTTCCTCAAATATTTCCCGATAAAATACCCTCTGTTTCCTAAACCTCTCAGAGTATATTCTGTTTCCTAATCTCCTCCAAGTGTTCTCCGATTCTCCAATATATATATGTATGTACGTATGTATATATATTCCGAGTACCGGAATATTTTCAAAATTCCGAATATTTCCACAATTTTGATACGGAAATATTCCTCGAATTCATAAATTCCAATTTTCTGAATTTTGAAACTTTTTCCAAAAACCCCTTCCTTTTTCCTCCTTTTCCTTCCTTTTTCCTTTTTCCCCCTTCTTTCTTTCTTTCCCTTTCTTTTTTCTCCCTCCTGTTTATCTCCTCCTTTTATAGGTGGCCAAACGGGCGGACCGGGCCGGCATGGCCCGTGTAGGCACGGTTCCTGTAGCGGGCCGTGCCGTGCCGGCCCGCGTGCCTCCCCCCGGCCCAGGCACGGCACGCCGAGGTCGTGGGCCGTGCCGTGCCGGCACGGCCCGTCGGCGGCCCACCGTGCCCGGGTCGGCCCGGTCCGCCGACGCCTGCCACCGCGCGTCCGGCGTCCCCGGCCTCCGCCGCCTGCCGCCGCCCTCCGCCGCTGCCTCCCCGCCTGCGCGCCACCCCCTTCGCCGCCTGCCGCCGCCTCGGCCTCCTCCCGGCCTCCTCGGCTCCTCCGCCTCCTCCCGCCGCCTCGGCCTCCCGCCGCCTCGGCCTCCTTCGCCTCCTCCCGGCGCCTCGGCCTCCTCGGCTCCTCCGCCTCGGCTTCCTCCGCCTCCTCCGCCGCCGCCTCCCGCGCGCGCCTCCCCGGCCTCCCCCGCCTGCCGCCGCCCTCTGCCTCCGCCTCCCCGCCTGCGCGCCGCCCCCTCAGCCGCCTGCCGCCATGCCCGTGCCCGTGCCCCGTGCCCAGTGCCCGTGCCCGTGCCCCATGGCCGTGCCCCGTGCCCCCGTGCCCCATGCCCGTACCCCGTACCCCCGTGCCCATGCCCCGTGCCGTGCCCGTGCCCCGTGCCATGCCGTGCCGGCCCGCTACAGTCCACGGGCCGTGCCGTGCCGGCCTGCCATGCCGCACCGCCGGCCCAGGCACGGCACGGTTACTCGGGCCGTGCCGGCACGGCCCACGGCCAACCGTGCCGGGCCGGCCCGGGCACGGTTACTGTAATACCGTGCCCGGGCCGGCCCTTGGGGCACGGCCCATTTGGACATCTCTACCTCCTTTCTTCTTTTGCTCTCTCTCTCTCTCTCTCTGCATCTGCCGCTGGAGGCCATGGCTGGCCGAAGCCCGAGCTCCCCTGGCCGAGCTCCTCGGCCCAGACGTTGGCGCCTGCCTCCCTCTCGGCCTAGGCCGCCCCAGCCCCGGCCCGCTGCATGCGCCGCCACCGCCGCCCGGCCCAGCGCCGCCTCTGCGCTTCCTTCCCGCAACCGCCGCCGCCGAATCCGCCGCGTCCCCGCTCCCGTGCCGCCACCGGAGCCAAGCCCCATATATATAGCCGCCGCCTGCCCCCTGTGCCCTAAATCGCCGCCACCCCGTCGCGCCGCCCTGCTGTCACCATTTACCGCCGCCCAGCGCCGCTCTCTCCCGTGTGCCGCTGGTTCGGAAGCCACCGCCGCCCTCGCATCTACCGCCGCCAGCTCGCCCTCGTGCCGCGCCGCCGTCTACACCTGCCACCGCCCCGGCGTCCTGCGCTGCCTCAGCCGCCGCCCTGCCGGCTGTCTCTGCCTTGCCACCGACAGAGGTCGCCGTGGTCGTCGTCATCCCCGTCTACCGCCTGTCGCCGGTGAGCATCCACCCTGTCGCCCCAATGCCCCATCTTCTTTTCCTCCTTCGACGCCTCGGATCGGGAAGCCGCCTGTCGTCGTCGCGTCGTCCCTGGCGTCTCCGTCTAGCGTCGCCGTCGAGCTGCCGTCCTCCTCCAGCCGCCATCGCCGTTCCCTCTTCGTCGGCTTCGCCACGCTGCCAGCGCCGGTCTACCGTCGCCTCTGCTTCGCCGCCGTCGTCTTCGATCCCCGCCACCGGTGAGTATTCGGACTGAAGCCGCCCTTCTTTGGTTCACCGCTGCCATCGCTCTTTTCCAATCGGCATCGTCGCCCATCCTCCTGTGCCTCCTGTTCGTCGTCGCCGGCATCTAAGCCTCCTCTCCGGCTATGTTGCCCCAACGGCGCTTCCCCTCGTCGCCTCTGCCTCCTGCTCCTCGTCGTTTTTCGCCAAGCGCCGCTATGTCCCCCGCTGTCGTCGTGCCGGCCATCGCCCGCTCCCTCCTGGCCGTCCGCCGTCACGTCGCCTGGGTCGCTGCTCCGTCGCCGGTCCGCCGCACCGCTTTCAGGCCGTCTTTTCCGCCACCCGGTGTCGTCGCCTGCCGTCGCCATTCCTGCTGTTGCCTGTAGTGCCACCATCGCTATGCCGCCTCATCCCATCCCTGCTCTACTCCCCATCTGCCGTCGTCCCGGCTGACGAGCCGTCATCGCCGTCTCTGTGATTCAATGCCGCCGGTGAACCCGAAGTCTGTCGCCATCGCCGTGTCCCTCCGGCTCGTCTTGGCCATGCCGTCCCCGGTCCGTCGCCCTTGTTGCCTCTGTGTGCCACGGGACACCGTCATCACATCGTCGGACATCCTCAGGAGTATTCTCCTTTGTGACCTCTAGGTCCCGGTGTTTCTCCCAGTGCATGACTAGGGGACCCGAGGCACAGTGCCCCAATAAATCTCAATCGTCCGATAATCCGAAGTCGATCCAAGCCACCTTGGCCGCTAACCCTTTTAATCGGTCAAAGTCATGTCAGCCCTAGCCACCTCAGCTGCCACTTCGGTTGCCACCTCATCCTCTTCGGCCACATGTTATCCACCTCAACATTCCATCCGCCCCTTCTATTTCTAAATCCATGAACCAAATCCATCATACACCTGGTCACTGACCATGGACCCCACATGTCAACATTTATCCAAAACAATTGTTCTAATCCCCAAAACTCAGAGAATATTCTTGAGAATATTCTTTTCTATTTCTTTTCGGAATTATTCCGAATTCAATATTCCAAAAGCCATATCTTTTCCGTTTGAAGTCCGAATCGACCCATTTCTTCCTAAATTCATTTAAAATCATAATTTACTTGTTTACGTATTTTTATGTACTATTTATTTGGAGTTTCTTAGGATTTTTCATTGTTCTATGTGTAGTTACGTATATCGTTGATTCAGAAGACTGTGGAGTCTGCGGAAGAGTTCGGAAGATCATTTGAAGACTTTTGCGATTGCAAGGCAAGTCACACGACAATTTCCGTGAGCATGTTGATCCCATTTGCGAAAAGTATTTTATTTTAAAGTTATTGCATGAAATGCTTTTGAATGTCATTATATGGGTATTAATTTATTATCCTATGATTTTTGACTATTATGGCCATTTTGATGTTGATATCTATACCTTGATACCCTGGGTAATAATATTGACTAGCTAGATATTTAATTATTTATCTGGCTTGATTATTTAGGATTTTGCTTAGCCATGCTTAGAAACTATAATGTCATTATATGTGGGAAACTATTCATGCATTCTGATTAATTAATAGATAATGGCTATATTTTCACGACCGTGAGTCGTGGTTGATTAATTAAAATGTGACAACTTGTTAACGCCAAAATTTGGTAAGGCCTTGTATCAGATTCGGTCAAGGGAACGATTGCAGTCGGTTAACAGAAATTGGTTCAAGGAGCAGGCCGAGTCCGAGAAAGAGCCGTGAAGACCACGCGTGGCAGTTAATTACTATATTTATTAGGGAAAGATTTATCTTTTTTAGGGAACCTAACCTCGTGTCCGGTCAGGATTAGTTAGCGTTTTCTATTGTAGATAGGAAATCATATACCGTGTCCTATAAGGACTCATGTAACTCGGGGTATATATACGTATGCCCGGGGACCTTGTAAATTATCAATCACAGATCAATACAAAATTCGGCGCATCGCCACCCTTTCGACGGGATCCTGCTTCTCGAGCCGGGCTGCATCGGTTAGGTCCGAACTCCTGCGAGAGGGTATGTCTCGTCACACCGACTACCAATCGGCTAGGACTTCCTCGGTTAGGTCCGATATTCTAGTCGGTTTATGGTAGTCGGCTTACCACGATATATTTACTTTATCTATGGCTGCATCAGTTCAGTTTGATCTCATAGATTGATTAGGTATATCACATCATGCGTGCGTAGATTGTATCGACTTACTGGGAGTGATTTATCGTCAGTTTGTGCTGCATCGGTTAAGTCCGACCTACTGAACTGCTCGTGATAAGTCGATCCTGCTAGGCCGATGCTTTGTGCGCAGGCATCTTATCGGAGTGCATAGCCGATAAGTTATCTTCATCACGATCGCATTATATCTATCGGCCTATTGAGGCATTGTTATTATTGTCGGTCTGTGCTGCAACGGTTGGGTCCGATCTACTAGACTGACGATAATAGCTTTACTCTTGATGAGCCGATGGTGTTGTGCGATGGTGTTATCGGAGTGCTTAGCCGATAAGTTATCTGGTAAAGCCGACTACATTTATTCATTGTTTTATTCTATACTCGCTCTGTTCAGCAGTCGGCTGGTTCATCAATTATTTATTGTTTATATTATTGCATGCCTTATCACATATTCTTGCATACATTATTGTCATGATCGGCTAAGAACTAGCCGATAAGCTTACTCTGCCAATCCGAGTGCAAGCATGAACGGGTACCCGGGCACGATCTCAGGAAAGGACCCGGGCATGAGTATAGGTAGCTGATGAAGATCTTGGGAGCTGATGCGAGCAAAGGGCCCGAGCACGGACACGAGTAGCATTTTTTATGACGACATCAGTAATTCTAAACTATGATCGGCTAGAGATTATTTATTTATGCATTACAATTGCTTGCCTTACCAAGGTTATAGCCGATTTTTTGAATATCCTTTCGATGATCGGCTAGCGCATCACTGGTTTATTATTATGATATTATTTTTGCCGTCATCGGTTTCAAGCCGATGTGTAAGTGCTACAGTACGTATCGGCCATCGGCCGATGATCAAGAATTATCTTAGTTCCCCGCCTATTTTGATTCCGCCGCAGGAAGGAGTGCCGTTCAGATTATACTTGTCGGCCGATGAGAGGTCCATCGGTTCTGTTTTGATCCAAGAATTTGAAGGCAGGGAGCGAGTTGTGTTTTATCTGAGCAGAAGGCTTTTGGATGCTGAAACGAGATATTCCGCGGTGGAGAAATTATGTTGGTGTTTATATTTCTCTTGTACAAAATTAAGGCACTATATCCTATCGGCTGAGTGTACAGTGGTTTGCCAGGCCGATGTGGTCAAGTATATGCTGTCGGCTCCAGTCTTGAAAGGGCGAGTTGGCAAATGGATTTTTGCATTGACAGAGTTTGATTTAAGATACGAATCGGCTAAAGCAATCAAAGGACAAGCAGTGGCCGATTTTATTGTGCAGCACAGGGGGTCTCACGAGGATTATGTGGAGCCGATCCCATGGGTCTTATTTTTTGATGGATCAGTTTGCAGGCATGGATTTGGTATCGGTTTGGTTATTGTATCGCCTCGGGGGGCAAGTTTTGAGTTTGCTTTTACAATTAAGCCTTATCGGACTAACAATCAGGCGGAGTACGAGGCGGTGCTGAAAGGACTTCAACTATTGAAGGAGATCGGGGCCGATATCATAGAGGTTATTGGTGATTCTTTGTTGGTGATCAAACAGTTATCTGGAGAATATGAGTGCAAGGATGATGTTTTGAGGTCATATTATGAAGAATGCATGTATTTGTTGAAGGATTTCAAGATGGTGTCAATAAATCATATTCCTAGGGAGCAGAATTTGGAAGCCAATGATCTTGCACAGATTGCTTCAGGATATCGGCTGAATAGGCAGGTTGAGGTGGAGATAGCCGATATTGATGTCCAGAGCAAGGCCGATGACTGGAGGCAGGAGATAATTGATTATTTGCAAAATCCGTCGCAGTCTGTGTCCAGGAAGATTCGGTATAAAGCTACTAAGTATGTGCTACTTGATGGGGAGCTGTATTATCGAACTTTTGAGGGAGTTTTACTTAGGTGCCTAGATTTGGAAGAAGCCAAAGTGGTCATGTGCGAGGTGCATGAAGGTGTCTGTGGGACTCACCAATCGGCTCATAAGATGAAGTGGTTGCTAAGAAGAGTGGGATATTTTTGGCCGACAATGTTGGAGGATTGCTTCAGGTACTATAAAGGGTGTCAAGATTGTCAGAAATTTGGAAATATACAACGAGCACCAGCGTCGGCTATGAATCCTATCATCAAACCGTGGCCGTTCAGGGGATGGGGAATTGACATGATCGGCCAGGTTTTTCCTCCATCGAGTAATGGGCATAAGTTTATATTGGCGGCAACAGATTATTTCACCAAGTGGGTAGAGGCGATTCCTTTGAAGAAGGTCACGTCCAAAGAAGCGATCGAGTTTGTAAAGGAGCATATCATTTATCGGTTTGGAATTCCTCAGACGATAACTACTGATCAGGGGTCTATCTTTGTTTCTGATGAGTTTCAACAGTTTGCTGCCAGTATGGGAATCAAGCTCTTAAATTCGTCGCCTTATTATGCTCAGGCCAATGGGCAAGCAGAAGCTTCCAACAAGAGTTTGATCAAATTGATTAAGAGGAAAATTGATGAGCAGCCACGGCGATGGCATACTACATTAGCCGATTCATTATGGGCTTATCGGATGGCATGTCATGGGTCTACTCGGGTGCCGCCGTATCAGTTAGTATATGGACATGAGGCGGTTTTACCGTGGGAAACTAACATCGGCTCTAGAAGACTCATCAAATGGCTCATAAGATGAAGTGGTTGCTGAGAAGAGTAGGATATTTTTGGCCGACGATGCTGGAAGATTGCTTCAGGTACTATAAAGGATGTCAAGATTGCCAGAAGTTTGGGAATGTACAGCGAGCACCAGCATCGGCTATGAATCCTATCATCAAACCGTGGCCGTTCAGAGGTTGGGGAATTGACATGATCGGCCAGGTTTTTCCTCCATCAAGTAAAAGACATAAGTTCATATTGGCGGCGACAGATTATTTTACCAAGTGGGTAGAGGCGATTCCTTTGAAGAAAGTTACGTCCAAGGAAGCGATCGAGTTTGTAAAGGAGCATATAATTTATCGGTTTGGAATTCCTCAGACGATAACTACTGATCAGGGATCTGTCTTCGTGTCCGATGAGTTTCAACAGTTTGCTGCCAGTATGGGAATCAAGTTATTAAATTCATCGCCTTATTATGCTCAGGCCAATGGACAGGCGGAAGCTTCTAACAAGAGTTTGATCAAGTTGATTAAGCGGAAGATTGATGAGCAGTCGCGTCGATGGCATACTACATTAGCCGATTCATTATGGCTATCGGATGGCTGTCATGGATCTACTCGGGTGCCACCTTACAACTGGTATATGGACATGAGGCGTTTTGCCTTGGGAAAACTAACATCGGCTCTAGGAGGATTTCTTTGCAAAATCAATTGACAGCCAATGATTATTATAACTTAATGACAGATGAACTTGAAGATTTGGCTCACAATCGGTTAAGGGCATTAGAGAGGATCAAGGAAAACAAGGCTAAGGCAGCTCGGCATTACAACAAAAAGGTGGTGAGTAAATCGTTTGCCGAGGGAGATCTTGTATGGAAGTTGATTTTGCCGATCAGGTCCAGAGATAGTAGATTCGGAAAGTGGTCGCCTAATTGGGAAGGGTCCTATCGGATTAATCGTTGTGTGCCTGGTAATGCTTATGTATTAGAGGATCTTGACGGGACGGAATTTGCTAAAGCACTTAACGAGAAATATCTCAAGAAATACTATCCTAGCGTTTGGATCAACTCTTAAATTAGTTAAGTGCAGCCGATTTCTAAAATAGTTCAGAAAGCCGATGTTTTTTCTTCTCTGTTTGGGCTGACAGCCGATCGGCTTGGATATCTTGGGTAATCTTCTGTTGGTCAGCACGATCGGCTATGCATTGTCTGAGCTTGATGAGTTTGAATCTGTGGGATTCAAGGTATGCCGCGGGGGTCAGTGCGTCGATAAGTTCTTCAGGCAAGTGATGTTCAATATCTGCAAGTCTTGCCCGGATCGGCCCGCAATCATCCACTAGTGCATCGATCGGATTTTCCAGCCAACTAATGATGCTCGTTAAATACTCACGCACGTCGGCTAGGAAGGATGGCTTGGTTGTTGTGCTGGTGGCTATTTCGTCTTCTGCCTCTAAGTACTTGCCAATGTCAAAAGAGAACAAATCGGCTAAGGACTGCAAAATTGACATCGGTAAAAAAAAAATCAGTAAAGAGTTAAAAGTGAAGTATGGGCGTAAAGAGATTACCTGAGGAAGGACATCGGCAGCTTGGGTGGCATCGGCTTCAGGGGGATGAGTAGGTTGTTCTTCAGGGTGGCCAATGTCAGGCGATGAAGAAGGAACAATCTCATCGACGGTTTGAGGACTTGGTGCTGAGATTGGGGCAACTGGAGAAGCCATCGACTCAGTGCTTGGAGGGATGTCGGAAGAAGGTTGAGGTTCTGGAGCCGATGACTCGAGCTGAAAATGAAACTGATAAGATGAATGAGAAAACGGGTAATGATATCAAGACTTGGCGCATACCTGAGGAGATGAGGGAGCCGATGTTGTTTGGGGAGTAGATGGCGTCGTGGCAATGACATCAGCCTAGTTTTCTGCTTCTGAGAAGAGGCAGGTGCGTACTTCTTGGTTTGTTACCTATCGGCTGAGGCGCCTTGAGAACTGTGTGAGAGGGCCTCGTGCCCTAATTCGGATGGCCATGAGGATGAAGAATCAGCCGACCCTTTGCTTTTCATTGGTTCGTTGGCAGCTGCAAATTAAAGAAGTAAATATCGGAGATGATGATTAAGCTACGGTTTACCTCTTCATCGATTTCGATAGTAGTCGCCTCGAGGCGGAACAAATAAAAAGAAAACAAGGCACGAGAGTGCAGGTGCCGCTTAAGCTGAAAGTGTTTTTCCTTCTGACCACCTCGGAACGAAACTTGTTGCAGAAGCAAACATTCACCTCCGGGAGGCGCCAGAAGAGGATTATTAAGTCGGCAATCCGATCTACTCTAGGCATTGTTACGTTGCCTAGCCTGAAGTTCGATTGAAGAATAGGCATCGAGATGACCAAGCCAAAGCTGGACGGAAACCAACGATGACGATTACTAATGGTTCAACTGTCGCCCAGAGAAAAGCCAGTGCAGATTACAAGGTAATGGCGATAGAATATGCCTTGGACTCTCATTTTTCCACACGTTAAGTGGCAGTCAAGTTGGGAGGCATCTTCGAATGATGATGCATCATGTCATGCAAACCAGAGAGTGCCCTGTGAAAACTGTAAATAACACCCTGAACCACTGACATAAGTCGCAGCGAGGTTATCATTGCCACCGAAAGAGTCGTGCGCTCGCCCGTGGAGAACTCCGGCGAGTAAATGGGTCCTGGTTTCGATAATTGTGATCGCTGGAAAGATGTTGAGAAAGAGTCCCAACGAAGCGCTTGGAGGTGAGCGTTGCCAGAGTTCCAAACACCAACGGCCACCGTATGGCCGGGCTGGCCGGCGAAGCTGGCGTACTTGTTGAAGCACTGATATGTAGCCAATAGGTATTGCACCCAGGGAATTGTTTTTTCGCCAAGCACTCGCAACCTTAGCATGTTATCGTTGGGCGAGGGTTCACCACGAAACAACCGTTCTGCCAAGGTTCAAAAGGCACATGTTCCGGTTGTCGACTGTCCGTTCCTTGTTGTGATTGATATAACGGCCACCACATGTTCTTCCGCTAAGTGATGATGAGCGGGTTTAAACCGATCTTGAGAATTAATGTAGCTTTGCGTATCAAGGCAGTTGAGCATAGTACATCCCGCAGTGGGATCTCGGCCGCGCCCAAACTGAAGCGTTCCGGGCTCAGAGCAGAAGATGAGGCCCGATGCAAGCAGAGTTTCTTCCTTTCTACGCAGGAGAGATTGATGCAGTGCAAGTATGTTATTCTTCCAGAAGGTTCTCTCCGTGCATACTCTGATGTCCAATCCCTCCCCAGCAGCTTGCTCGCATGACCGAAGTAGTAGTCCGCTCACTCTCGATGAGTTCTTGAAAGATATGTTGGGTCTCAGCGCTAAATGAAGCTGTGGTATCCTCCCAGGGCCATGGTAGAAAAATCGGTATCGCGGCGGATCAAATTTAGTCTCAGGTGCTACAGTAATAGAGCACGAAAAACAGTAAGAACATGAGATTGGTCTCTAGGTTACGAATTGAAGAAAAATCGGCAGGAAGATACCTCAGGGCTGCGATGTATGCCCTCAGAGAGAGAAAGATGCGAATCAACGTTTTGAAGAAAAGGCTGCGAGTTCGTCTGGGTTCACTAGTGGTCGAGTTTGGAAGATAGAACCGTGTCCTTATGTGAAAGCCGTAAAAAGCTAGGAGAGCAGGTTTTATAAGATATATACGGAGCGGGATGCGAGGCCTTGCCACATTTTCAAATGTCTGGCAGGGCTTCTTGGCTGCCTGGAGAAGAATCTGAGGCCCAACGACCAGAATTTCAAGCCTATAGAAGAACTTCCGAATTGGGACATGTGTTAACGCCAAAATTTCGTACAGGCCGGTATCCAGATTCGACAGAGAATTGCAATAATTAATCGGAGTTGCAGGAGGACCGATCGAAGGGCGTGAGACCCAGTTGGTGTTAATTAGTGTATCTTTAATTAGGCAAGGTTCTTAGGAAACCTGACCATCAGTCGGTCTTATAGTTTTTCTTGTTTATAGGAAATCATTTACCGGCCATAGGACTCATGTCAACTGGTTAAAATACTGCCCCAGGTCTGTGTAAAAATCACCAATCGAGGTGCCATACAATATGGCGCTCGACACCCTTTTCGACGGTTCTGCTTCTCGGCCGGGCTGCATCGTACGGTCGGACCTCCTACGAGGGGTATCTCTCAACCCGGCTACCTACCTGACTCCTCTTAGTCATATTCTAGTCGTGTTATGTATTGGTTAAGCCGAATATACTAATTTATCTATGCTGCATCGTTCGTTTGCTTCATAGATTGATTGGATATCACTACGCGATTCGATTAGATCGTTATTGCTTATGGACGCGATTTTCAATAGTTTGTGTTGCATCGTTGGTCGAGCCTACTAACTGCCATGATAATTGTTCCGCTAGTGATATTTTGTCGCAAGCATCCTTTCGGTGTATACGATAGTATCTATTTACATCACATCGATTAAATCTTCGGCCACGAATTTTTTCTCATCATCTAGTGATGCACGGTTGGGCTAGACCTCAGGAACTCCGATATACTTTATTCTTATAAGCGATGATTATGCGGATTTTTATCGGATGTGCTTACGTAATTATCTTTAATACATATAGCCGATTAACGCTTCTTTTTACTTCTTCCTGCATCACTATTACGATCGGCTAAGGGCAGGCCATAAGTTGTACTCTGCATCCGAACACAGCTCATAAGTTCCCGGCTGATCATGTGGCAAGGACCGGCATGGTCAAGGGGGACCTGGACGGACACAGCGGACCCAGGCACCGGACACAACTAGTAAGACCGGGCAGACGCAGGTAAACCCTGGTACGAAGCACGAACATATCATGCTGCTGGCACTGCAAGCTCGGCACGTACGGGCAAGTATTTACGCATACTAGTAATTTTAACCTCACGACGCTGAGTTTATAATCTATTTATTTCGCATCTGCTTTATTTTCAAGTTTACACCGATTTTTAGCATCCTACGATGATCGGTTAGTTTATATTTGTTTATTTATGCTATGTCATGCTCATCGGCCCTAGTCATGTAAGTCTATAGTTCAATCGGCCATCGCCGATGGGGTTAAGTCGGTTCCAGCCATGGCCTCACGAATCTAACATTTTCTCTCCTTGTCATTGTAGGTCAATTGACTGCCGCTACACTTAATTTTCGGACCTGCACTGGTGAACAAATCTCCGGCCTCGCGTGTCTTCCCAACGCGACGGCCCGCGGTTTCGCTCAAAGCCCTGTAGATTCTTAGTATAGTACTTAGTCTTGTGTCAATTGTATTCTTAGGAGTATGCTTGTGGGTTAGTTAGCATTATGTCAGGAGATGAGTATTTAACTGCTCTTAGTTAGGTTTCCATGATGGTGATTTAATACAAATGTTATCTTTAGTTCTCGCAAAAAAGTAAGTTTAGATATGAATCGTTCTCAGTCTTTCTCGTCTTTTTTCTGCTTTCTACGATGGTAACATACGCAATGTAGAAACGGTGCACTATGAACCACAATTGCAAGGTGCAAACGCACGTCGTATCCGGATGCAACCTCACATAGCGCAGTGCTGGAACACTCAGTATGTATGAACATGATGTTCTAACTAGATGCAGAATCAACAAAAATCAGGAGAACACCACGCACCCTCCTTCCACGACAAGTCGCAAAGTTCTTGCATGTGAGTGTCGGCCTAAATTTCTTACTAAAATATTGTGAGTACATAGAAAAACAAGAAATATCGAGAAAATTTGTTGAGAAAGTGATTGAATAAAATTCAAATTCCATATTACAAATCCCAACTTGAAAATTTTAAATAATGTTGGACGCTTTATATCCCTAGGTTTTGCAGATAGTTTAAGGTTTGGTATTACATATAAGATTCTCCGTGTTTCGTGTCGTTTTGCCTCTAGTAATCCTCACGTTTTAAAACTCTAAAATTTTCTCGGATTTTTCGGAAGACTCCGAATATTTTATGCTATAATATTTTCATATTAAATTAAAAATTAAATAATCCATTCTTACCCTATTCGAGTCCTGCAATTTCCTTTGAAGTCTCCTCGTTCACTCGAACTCCATTCCTTTCTTCTTAGGTTGGTCTTTCTCGCACCCTAAAACCCTGCTATCCGATTCTCAAAATATTCTGAATTCGAGCTATCATTTGTTTCCTAAATGTTCCATTTTCGTCTAAAATAATCCCATTGGTAGCCATTATCCGTCTTTTCCGATCTCCGGAAATTCTTCATCGATATTCCGATTTCTGCCTCAAACAAGTTTCAAAATGTCTGTTCGATATTACCATTCTTACTTTCACAAATATCCTCGGAAATCCCTCCGATTTCCGATCCGAGATATTCGTGTTCTAGTTACCTTAATATTCGTTTTCCATATCCACGAAATACCGTTTCGGACCCATGATTATTCCGTTTTCTTAACTTTTCAAATACTCTGTGATTCCCTGATATATATTAGTAATATTTATCTATATTATATATATATATATATAATTATAATGGATGATAAATATCCACATGCTAGGTATTCCAAGTATCGTTTCTGCCTTTTCTAATTCCAGATACACTGGCTCTTAAATATCTTCGATTCCTTTGTGCATATTTTTTTAGAAAAATTCTTCATTTTCTTTCCATTCTACCCCTTTTTCCTTTTTCTATCCCTTCTTTTTACTTCTTTTCCTTTTCCCTTTCTTCTCCCCTGTTACTATCTTCTCACCGCTTCTCCTCCTTCCTCACGTCTGTCTCCTCTCTTAGCCAAGCCGCCCAGGCCTGAGCTCCCCTCAGCCGCACCCGCCCGCCTGCACCACCGTCCTTCCACCCCGCCCTCGTGCCTCCCCTCGGCCTCGTCCCGCAGTGCGCTACCAGCGCCGCCGCGACGCCCGTGCCGCGTAGCCGATCCGCGAGCGGCCACCCGTCGCACCCGGACTCCTCCCTACAAATTCCAGCGCGCCACCACCAGCTCGAAGCCTAGCCGCCGCCCTGGCCTACGCACCGTCTGCCCATTCCAGGCAAAAAAAAAAACCCACGCGCTGCGTCCCACGCCTCGTGCGCACGCCGCGTGCCTATAGCCGCCACTGTGCTCGCCTAGCGCGCGCACTCTCGCGCGCGCTCTGCCACTCCCGCCCAGCGTCGGTTGCCGCCGAGCCCGCTCCCATGCGCGCGCACCTCAAGCCGCCGCTGCCCTGCCTGCCACGCAGCCGCGCATCTCCGCCAGCCGCGCCACCACGCCCGGCCGCCACAAACCCAGCTCCCCATCCTGGAGCTGTCACTCATCTCTCTTCACTCGCGAGTGAGCAGTCTCTCAGGCCTCATTGACGTTCCTCTGTGCTTGTCGCCCACTCGGCCACTCTGTTGGGGCTTTTTGCCAGCCTCCGTGTCTGTCGACTCCCGGGTCGCCTTCTCTTCGCTCCGCATGCCGTCACTCTGATCACACGCCGCTGGCTGTTGGCGTCCTCCGCTTTCCTCTGCTGCTTGCCCATCGATGCCGAACGCCGCCAGCGAACCCGCGTGTCTGCATGGCAAGACGGTCGTTGTCACCGATGTGGACCCGCGACTCTCTCTCAGACACGGGGACTCGTGAACAGTCCTCCCCTCGCAACGTTGATCCGACGACCCCTTAAGCCCTCGGTTAATCATCTAACTCGAGCCCTCTCATCGTGGGTCTTCTAGACCAATCATCCGATCCACATCATCCGCATGTGCGTCGAGCTGTCCGATCTTCAGATTTAACTTGCATGGATTTCCCCATGGATCGGATCCACCACTCAGCCCAAACTCCGTAGATCACCTCAGCTGCACCTCATACATGACCATGAGAGTACGGTAGTCGATAGAGACAAATTATTTTTCTAGCCGCGCAACCAGATATTGGACAGATTGGGGTATCTTATTCAAGAATGGCACTCGATAAAGATTGGTCTGCTTTATTAGAGAGTATAGTTATCTCTAGCCTTGCTTGTTTATGATAAGAACACATCCTAATTGGCGTGCGTTATATCTCAGAGGAATCCCTTGCGTAATACGGTTGGGATTCTACTGCACCTATCCCCATATATAAGGTTGAGACGGCGCCCCCTGGCCGGGTTATCGTCATAAAATCGCCACCATAATCCTAAAGTAATACCTCGTCAAGATACACCACAATGGTAGGTTATTATCTCACATCGGGGCTGAACCGAGTCAATCTCCTGTGTTCCTTTCAAATCCACCGAGTTCATCCGCGAAGTAGCCCATTCTTTGCGTGTGTAACTTGAGTTGTGGCCAGGTGGCTTCGGCGAATTCTACTCTACACTGATGGATCCAGGCACGGAGCGCCGGCGGCAATCTCCCGGATAATCCATTCAAGCTCGGACTTGTTGGCGGGCCAGTCTGCACTCCTTGGCGCCCGGACCTGATAACCGGGCTAGGAACAGCGATTGCCAGTGCACCAAGCTCGCCACCTCGTCGACTTGCTGCGCAGTTCTTTTCTGCCGGTCTTGAACTCATCTTCGGTGTTCGACCGAACTCCTTAGCGGCGGATTGAGTAAGAGGAGGTGTTAATTTCCCTTACAGTGCAACCGAATCTACAAAAACTGACGCGTCACACATCCTAGTGTTCGACACATAGCCAGAGCTCGAGATCGATTTCATCCCATCATATTCGGACTCGCTTCAGTCGCCGATCTAAGCGCACAGTTCGGCAGCTCTCCCCGACGAACTCTTATGCATCCAAGATCTACTCCTAGTATCGCCGATATGGCGCGCAGAGGGAGGCTTGCGACTGCGGAACAACAGAGAAGCAGAGCCTACACGCCTGCCGCAGCTAGCAAGCTAGCGAACCGTCCAACTCAACACGCGGTGCCAGACGTGTTTCACACACGACTTCGGCCACTACCCTATGGACACGGCGTGGCCTCATCACAGCCACGCTGCGACTCAGATACCATTACGTGTGTCAGCGAAGTACTCGACGAACACTCATGTCGACTACAATTCGTTCCCCACGCATCTCATCCACTCAGCGCCGAGCGCCGGCTTACGTCAGCAGACACGGAATACCCAACTCTCGCAACCCAACAACAACTGAGGTCCGAGCCACCACACTGACCTTCAGCGGTCACTCGGTATGCCGGAACGAGAGGAAGATGCACGCCAGGAGACGAGAGCCTTCAGCCTCACCACGGCGTTTTGCCGCCAATTCGATCCGACCTTGACGACGAAGGCTCTGCTTCACCGGAGTACAAAGATCATGCCTTGGTTCAAGCTAGGTCGAATCGACGGCAGACCATTGATCCTGCTCGACGTCTACCTGCATCGAGTTATGAGACAACATGAGCTCTGCTCCATCGTTTTAGCTCAACAATCATGGCTACAGACCTCCAAAAGCAATCAATCGCTCCTGGGAGCTCGAAAGCTTCTCCAACTTCCAGACATACGAAGCATTCGAAAACACCTATATCATATTGCATCAAGGAGATGCGTTCTTCTGACTTTAGGTTTTGGAGAGATTCATCCCAATTGATCAAGAGAGTCGTCATCGCGCTTTCGAAAGCAGTCAGACACTCGTTCTCTCGCCAATTCATCTGAGCTCCACTTCAGCTTATCGACATGGCGAACAAGTACGCCACTTGGCACGCTATTGCTAAGCCTCGATAAGAGACC
>RYFJ01003751.1:0-110369 GCA_003991445.1 Oryza meyeriana var. granulata | reverse complement strand
GGTCAGCTGGAAGCGAGGGCTATGAAGGGGTTCATGTAGATATATGAATAGTGTGTGCACCGGAATAGGGCGCACCTATTAGGTGTAGCCCCCGACTTTATGCTTAATTGTGAAGACAATTAAACATAAAGTCAAGATCTTTAACTGATAGTCTTTCCGAGTAGTATACTACTGGTATATGAGACTCTTCGGTGTCATGTCTAACCAGAATGTAATTTATACGTCTTACCAGTAGAATGCCACTTGGTATATAGGACCCTTCGACTTCATGTCAGTCCGGAAACTTATGTGTTTATAGTCTTGCCGAGTAGGATGCTACTCGTATATGGGACTCTTCAGCTTCATGTCAGCTGGAATAAGGGGTTTATAGTCTTTCCCGAGTGGCGTCCCACACAGAAGTTAGACTCATCCGCATCATGTCAGCGGGAAAAGATATTTATAGTCTCTCCCGAGTAGTGCACTACTCAAAAGTTAGACTCTTCAGCATCATATTAGCCAGAATAATGTTGCTCATGGCAACTGATGGCACGCATGTAGGCGAGTACACTATATGAATAAATCCGGCCATGGTTAGGTGTATCGAGAGAGATACCTACTGCGTCCCCAACAGTTGAAATGAAGACCAGCTTGTGATCCTTATAAGGATATATCCTCGAGACCTGGTAGATAAAACAAATACCCAAGCATATATGTTTAGCAATAAGGCTCTCATGAACCATATCTGTTTACCTCATCGGTTCCTGTTGGTAGCACCAGCGCTATAATTTCAACTCAGCCTGCAGGCGGCCCACGTGGAGCATGCTACTGTAGGAACTCATATCTTGATGGCCCAGTGCTGACTTGTGTAGGCCAAGCCCACTTTAGTCGGCATCAGCTCCTATAAAAAGTGGGGAGAGAGAAAAAGATTCTTCATCTTCCCAAATCAGCCAATCGTTTCGTCTTTCCGCTTCCGCGCCCAACTTTTTGCCTCTCGCTCGGCTACGGGTTAGCTACTATCGTGTTTTTCTCCCGCTAGAACTAGGGCGACTCTGGTCTTCCTTGTCTGTTCCAAGCCCCCGATAGCTTTTCCCCCAAATCGCTTCGCCTCCAACCATGCTGAAAGCTTCGGATCTTGCAGGTTCGCCGGGGAATGCTTGGCCGACTTTGGATTGCGGCTCAGTGAAACTGAAGCTGCTGGAGAATCAACTGAAGTTGCCTAGCCAGGAGGTGATCCGCTGGCGGCCGGCTAAGGGTGAGTTGACCCCAAATCCCCAACCCGCCGAAACAGTAGTTTTTCGCCTCTTTTTTTGATTGGGCTTGTGCCTTCCCTCTTTCCGATTTTCTTCTGTCGCATCCTTGACTTTTCTATGGGCTGGAGTTTGGTGAATTGGAATCCCACTCGATTCTTCAGATCTCCATATTTGTTACTCTCTGTGAGTGCTTTTGGGGTGTGGAACCCCATTTTAATTTCTTCAGGCATCTGTTCCACTTCAAACCCTAGCCCTCCAAGAATAATATCAGTGTGATTGGGGGGGGGGGCTGGTCCCAGCTGGGAGTGATGGGAAGAAAACTTATCTTGATCTCCCTTGAATCTTCCTTGAAAGGCTGGCACAAGAGTGATTCTGATTGCGCAGATCTGGCTCCCTCCTTGCGTCCATTCACCTTGGCTTGCCACCGGTGGTTTTATACCAAGCTGGTCGGCAGATCCAACTTCGATGGAGATGGGCCAAGTGGGCACCAATTGTTGGGGAATTAGATATGAACCTCAAGAAAGCTGGCCTGGACTGGACTTGGTGGTTCGTCGCTTCTGACTCGGCGATCTAGCCGTTGAAGCTGGAGGAGCGCATTTGGCTGGGCTTTTAAGGGAAAAAATGATCTTGACCGAGTGAGCAACGAGTCGGCCAACAAGCGCATAGTGACTGAGACCCTGTTCGGTTACTTCTCCGAAGGGGTGATCGCAACCGATGACGATAATTGCCGGGTTGCGGCCTATAGCTTCATTCGGCCCCGTACCAAGGTAATCTTCATCCTTCTTCTGTGATGAATGCTGTGGCTTGTGTCTGTGGCTGTCCAGCATTATATGATGTATTTTGTTGACTCGTCTGTAGTGGCACAAAGAGTTTGATGAGGACTCGCACCTATTGTCGGCCGTCAAATCAAAGAAGAGGCCGAGGAGCCCCGCTGCTACCCAACCTGACTCGAAGAGAGCCAGGAAGAAACCTATTCTTTACCGGGGCGAGGGGGCCATGACGCCGCATGTCATGGTAGGGGGGCTGAAGATAAAGGACACCGCCCACCGTACACCCAGGCGATCAAGTCCAGGTTGAGACCTGTGGGGCGAGCCAACATTGATGAGCCCAGCAAAAGCTCCGCCGAGTAGCCGGCCTGAGCAGACGCTGCCGAGCATGGGGGCACCCAAGCCAGCCGCACCAGAGATGGGCTGACTCGAGCTGTTGCGCCGCCGCCGACTGTGACGCCGGCTAGCCTGACTACTGGGCGCACTGCGTCAGGACCTGAGTCACCCAGTGGGAGACTCAAGTTCTCCAAGAGGTAAGCTGCTCCATGTTTTTTGGGGTTCTTGCCTATTGAAGTAGTATTTTGATGTCTTGTTTTGGCATGCAGGAAGCGGGTCGATATCGATCTCAAGGAGACCGCTCCATCCGCTCCCCTTGAAGGGCCTACCCCAGCCGAGCCAGCACCCGCGAGCACACCCGCTGAGCCGGTGGCCAGCCCAGTCGCGGAGACTGAGGTGGTCCCGACTGCGGGGCCGCTGTTGTTGCCTGACCAAGAGGCAGTAACTAAGGTCGATGCCCCAGCCCCCGAGTCGTCGCCTGCTGTCGAGGCCGTCGCTGGAGCCCCCGAGCCGTCGCCTACTGCCGAGGCCATCGCTAGAGCCCCCGATTTGAGCCCTGAGGCCACAGGGGACGCCGGTGTGGGGGCCAGGACCCCATCACCGTCGTGGTCATTGTTGTCATCGTCGCCGCTGCCAGAGATCCTGAACCTGCCTCGGATCAAAGCTCCTTCGAGCAGGATGCCTCGGACGTTCACCTCGACCGTGCCTGATGGGACCGCAAAGAGGTTCAGGCTTGATGAGGCTGCAGCGAGAAGGGAACGCGAAAGGTTTCTCCGCGCTGCCATTGCCGGGTCCGAGGGGGTTCGGGTATGATCCTTGTGATAAGAGTCCTTGTGGTTTTACTGTTCTGATGTCTTGACTCCACTTTTGACTTACTCTCTCCCTAAGCAGGAGCTTGTTGATCGCAATGAGGCGATGACTGAAATCCTGATTGAAATGGCCCCCCGTCTGGCGGAACTAGAACAGCTCTGGGCATTGAAGGCCGAGATGGAGGAGCGTCACGAGGGGAGGGAAGCCTGGCTAAAGAGTGCCACCGACCAGCTCAGGGATGAGACCTGGGCCCAAGCCGGAAAGATTAGAGGTAAATTCCCCGAACGCATCTTCCCGACTAAACCATTGATGTATTTCTCCAGCTGCATTGTTCCCGACTGCCCAGTTGTGTCTTGACTGCACGGTTGAGCTCTTGGCTAATCTGTTGTGCAGCCCTCGAAGCAGAGTTGAAGACCTGAACAGAGAGGGAATCCCGGCTGAAGGAGGCTGAAGAAGCTAAGGCCGAGCTTGAGAAGGTCAAGGCCGACCTGACAAAGGCCAACGCTGAGCTCGAACGGGAGAAGGCTGAGTTAAAAGAGGCCACCGTCAAGCTCGGTGAGGAAAAAGCTGGACAGGAGGAGACCGTGGCCAAGAGGGAGGCCGACTACATGAGTAAGTCCCTGTCTCGATGATGATCTTAACCAATCCTTTAATCATTCCATCTGTAGCCGTGCCTAACAAGTTAACTTGTCGGTGGACCTGGGCAGACCTCAGAGCCAATGCCCAGGCCCAATACCGGTTTTACACAGAGGAGATAAGGGTTATCACGGAGTCACGGGAGGCCCTCATCGGGTCCGTGAAAGGGCTCCTTGATTTGGTAGATCCCAGCCCTGTGGGAACCAGCTGTAGCCGAATCCCTCAAGTAGAGGTGCGTCTTGAGGATGCACCGAGTGCCCTGAAGAGGTACTCAGATAAGCATGTCACTGCCGACGTGGCCCAGACCCTGGCGATGACCAAGTCTATCTACCCAAGGGCAGATATCGAAGCCATCGGGGAGGGGTTTGCCGTGGAGACGACGCCTGAGGAGGCGTTGGAGCTGATAGCCCAGGCTAGGCCAACTGCTGAGACAATTACCTGAGACTTGGGTCTGTAAGAGCAAAATGTCATGTAGTCGGTATGTATAAACTTTTGTGGAAAACATGTGTGAATATATGTGCAATGCCGCCGAGCTCTGAATTATTACTCAGTCGTCATTAGCTTTACCCGACTGTGTAGTCTACGCCGAGTTAGTCTGTTGGAACTTAATAAAATGTTCACTGGGAAAAACTGTACTCGGGCAAACGTAGCAGTCGTAGCAAGACTTCGTAACTAGAGTAAGACAGGCTCGTATATTATTGACAGCACACATATATACATGCAGCCCCCGACTCACTACTCGGTTGATGCAAGTAGCGTAGTGAGTCAGAGAGACTGTACACATGAGAAAATGTAAAACTCTGGTATAGAAAGGACGTAGTTGTTCTATGTTCCATGAGTTGCTGACAAGGGCACCGTCTTCGGTCTTCAGTCCGGTAGGCGCCTGGCCGCGTGACTTCGGCTATAATGAATGGCCCTTCCCAGATTGGGGATAATTTGTGCCTGTCTTTGGTGGTTTGTATTTTCATTAGGACGAGATCCCCGACCAAAAAGGCGCGGCCATGAACATTGCGATTGTGGTAGCGACGAAGGCCTTGAAGATACCGTGCCTACTGGATTGTTGTGATATCCCTTGCTTCTTTCAACTGATCTAGCTCGACCAATCGGGTATTGTTTGAATTGTCTTCTGAGTAAGCCCGGACTTGTGGAGAGCCAAACTGTAACTCTGTCGGTAGCATAGCCTCTGTACCGTAGACCAGAAAGAAAGGGGATTGCCTTGTTGTCCGACTAACCGTGGTTCTAAGAGACCAAAGAACGGATGGGAGTTCTTGTACCCACCGGCCCGCGTATGGTTGTAGTCAGTCAAATATTCTAGCCTTGATGCCTTGTAAGACCATACCGTTGACTCGTTCGACCTGCCCGTTGCTCTGTGGGTGTGCCACAGATGCGTAGCAGATCTTGATGCCGAAATCTTCACAGAAGTCTTGGAATACGCCGCCCGTGAACTGAGTGCCGTTGTCGGTGATGATGCGGTTAGGGACCCCGAACCGGTATAGTATACTCATGATGAAGTCCTTTGCTCGTGCCTCAATCCACTTGGTGAATTTATCCACTACGACGAATAGATGTGTAAACCCTCCTAGCGCTTTCTTGAAAGGCCCGACCATGTTGAGCCCCCATACTGTGAATGGCCAAGAGATAGGGATAGTTTGGAGTTCTTGGGCTAGGAGATTAGTTTGTCTTGCATAGAACTGGCAACCCTCGCACTTGCGAACAATGTCCTTGGCATCTGTTACTGCTGTGGGCCAGAAAAATCCCTGCCGGTAAGCCTTTCTGACTAACGTCCTGGATGCGGCATGGTTGCCACATATGCCCGAGTGGATCGACTGTAGGATTTGCCTGCCCTCCTCGGTGGTGACGTAGCGCATGAGGACACCGGATGCACTTCTTCGGTACAGGTCTTCTCCGACTAGCAGGAAGCTTTTGCTTCGACGCTTGATCTGCTCGGCTTGACTGCGATCTTATGGGAGTTCTTCGTCAAGGAGAAATTTGATAACAGGAATCCGCCAGTCTTGACATATGTGCAGCACCTCGTCTGTAGTTGGGGTAGGTTCTTCTCCTGACTGCTCCGGCGCCGGTTTCTTCTTGACTGATGGCTCCATAAGTTGCTCGACAAAGATTCCAGTTGGAACCGCTTCTCGCTTGGATCCCATATTTGCCAACTCGTCTGCCGCGTCGTTGTATTGGCGTAGGACATGTGTTATTTTCAGCCCGTCAAACTTGTTTTCCAGCTTGCGGACCTCCTGACAGTATGCCGCCATGATATCATCGAGACAAGTCTAGTCTTTCATGACTTGGTTCACCACGAGTTGAGAATCTCCATGCACAACCAGTCGACGGATGCCGAGTGATATAGCAATACGGAGCCCGTGGATAAGTGCCTCGTACTCGGTGACGTTGTGGGAAGCAGGGAAGTGGATTTGTAGGACGTACTTGAGTTTTTCACCGGTGGGGGATGTCAATATGACTCCAGCCCCGGCGCCGCCGATCCGTAGAGAACCGTCGAAGTACATTGTCTAGTACTCTATCTTTGCTGCGATGTAGGCAGTTGAACTTTCATCCACTCGGCCACGAAGTCAGCTAGAGCTTGTGATTTAATTGTTGTCCGTGGCTGAAAGGTGATATCGAACGCCATCAACTCGAGTGCTCATTTAGCGATTCGGCCAGTGGCCTCGCGATTATGAAGGACATCCTTGAGTGGAAACAATGTGACCACCGTGGCTTGATCTGCTTGGAAATAGTGCACCAGCTTCCGGACTGTGATAAGTAGGCCATATAACAGCTTCTGGACTTGCAGATATCTCGTCTTCGAGTCGGCAAGCACCTCGCTGACAAAGTAAACTGGCCATTGTATTTTCTGGATGTGACCCTGTTTGGATCGCTCGACCACAAGTACCATGATGACTACTTGAGTGGTTGCCGCCAGATATAGCATTAGCGGTTCTTGGGGCAGAGGTGATGCCAACACGGGAGGTGATGTGAGAAATTGCTTGAAGTCATCGAAGGCTCGCTGGGCTTTCGGAGTCCATTGGAAATTGTCTGCCTTTTTGAGTAGCTTGAAGAAGGGCATACCCCGTTCGCCCAGTCGGGAAATAAATCGGCTGAGTGCCGCCATGCAGCCTGTCAACTTCTGGACGTCTTTAAGTTTAGTCGGGGGTGCCATGTCCATGATGGCGTTGACTTTCTCCAGGTTGGCCTCGATGCCGCGATGCGAGACGATGAAGCCGAGTAGCTTGCCGGATGGCACACCGAAGGCGCACTTTTCCGGGTTCAACTTCATCTTGAATCTTCGAAGATTTTGGAAGGTTTCTTCTAGGTCAGCGATGAGGTCTTCTTTGGACTTGGTCTTGATCACCACGTCATCGACGTAGGCTTCCACGTTGCGCCTGATCTGAGTGTGCAGACACCGCTGAATTGCTCGTTGATAGGTTGCTCCAGCATTTTTCAGACCGAACGGCATTGTGATATAGCAGAACGCTCCAAACGGCGTGATGAAAGATGTCTTTAAGCAGTCTTCCTCCCTTAGGCTGATTTGATGGTATCCCGAGTAACAGTTTAGAAAGTTGAGTAGGTCGCACCCGGCCGTGGAATTTACCACCTAATCTATCCTGGGAAGACCAAATGGGTCCTTGGGGCACGCTTTGTTGAGATCGGTGTAGTCGACGCACATGTGCCATTTACCTTTTTCTTCTGGACCAGAACTGGGTTTGCCAGCCAATCCGGGTGATAGACTATCGATGTTTTACACCAGCAATATGAATATGGGGCTACTCGGCGGATGGAAACTCGGTGGATTGCAAAAGAACACGGGGAGATTTATACTAGTTCAGGCCCTCAATGTGAGGTAATACCCTACGTCCAGTTTGGGGTGTGTTCCTTTGAGGATGTATGGTGGTGATTTTGGGGAACCACTCAACCTGCCCTCAGGGGGCGCCCTGCCTCCCCTTATATACTGGGGGACAGGGTTACAAGGTAGGAGTCCCAACCGGATTACGGCCAAGGGATCTCCTCTTAGAGATATAACGCACCCAACTAGGACTGTGTTTTCCTTATTGTACAAGGTAAAGTCTGCTAGGGATTACTACGGGTGATAGACCTCCTTGATGAACCCGGCTGCGAGGAGCTTGGTAATCTCCTCCCGAATAGCATCCTTGCGGTCCTGAGCGAAGCGCCGTAGCCGTTGCTTGACTGGCTTGGCGTCTGTCTTCACGTTTAGGGCGTGCTCGATCACCTCCCTTGGCACGCCAGGCATGTCGGACAGCTTCCACGCGAAGATATCCTTGTTAGCTTGGAGGAAGGTGACGAGCGCGTCTTCCTATTTGGGGTCGAGTCCGGTCCCGACTAAGGCAGTCTTGGAGGGGTTGGAAGGGTCCAGGGAGATCTTCTTTGTGTCAGAGTCCGCTGAAATTCCCGACTTCGCCACCTTTTTTGCTGGAACTTGATCTTTCTTGACTTTAGTTGTGACGGCTTGCCGAATGCTATCGCTCCCGACTGCCGCCTCATGTGATTGGGCCAGTTCACAGCTCTCCTTGTCGCAGGTGAAGGCTTGCTTGACATCGTTGCGGAGGGAGAGGACTCCTGTTGGCCCGAGCATCTTGAGCACCATATATGTATAGTGCGGTATCGCCATAAATTTGGCGAGTGCCAGTCGTCCGAGTATCGCGTGGTACGCGGTCTCGAAGTCGATGACCTCGAAGCAGACATTTTCTGTGCGGAAGTTATCCCGTGTGCCGAAGGTTATCGGCAAGGTTATCTGCCCGAGTAGAGTTGATGACAGGCCGGGAATTATCCCGTGGAAGGGCGCGGCACTCGGCCGTAGTTCTGAACAAGGAATCTTCATCTCGTCCAAAGTCTTGGCGAATAAGATGTTGAGCGCGCTGCCTCCATCGATGAGGGTTTTCTTCAGCCTGATATTTCTGATGACCGGGTCCAGGACGAGTGGATAGCGTCCCAGGTGTGAAACTCGATCTGGGTGATCTGCGCGGTTGAAGGTGATGGCCGTCCCTGACCAGCGCAGGTACTGGGGGGTGTTCGCTGTGGAGACCGTGTTGATTTCGCGCGCAGATAGCTTCTGTTTGCGCTTGGACTCGTACGCGAGCGGCCCCCCGAAGATGTGATTGAGCTCGGCTTGGGGATCTTGAAAATCGTCAGCCGGACCCGAGTCTAGCTTGTCCTTGTCCTTCTCAGCGCCAGACGATCAAGCCTGCTCGGAGGCAAACTTCTTGAGCATGTAGCAGTCTTTGGCCGCGTGCTTGCCCTTGGGGTGGAAGGGGCATGGCCCGCTCATGACTTTCTGGTAGTCGTTATTCCGCTGGGGCCGCAGCCGAGTGCACTCCATGTTGGCCACCTCGTTGTCCAACTTCCGCTTGCGGCTACTAGACTTGTTTTGAGACGGCTCGTTGTCGGCTTTCGCCTTCTGGTCCTTCTGTCGGGACTCCTTCTCGTCGAGGGCCTTTGTGACCGCTTCAGCCGAGTCGGCGTATTTGTTGGCCATGTCGAATAGAGCCCGGACAGTCGGCGGTGGTTTCTGAGTGAATTTTGTGATAAACAGGGCGTCCTTTACTCCCTTGCGGAAGGCGGCGATGACGGCCTCGTCTTTGATCATTGGGATCTTGTTGCGTTTCTTGGAGAATCTTTTGATAAAATCTCGTAGAGACTCGTTCTTCTTCTGGTGTAGTTGATACAAATCGTGTTCTGAAGATGGCCTCTCGTAGGTTCCCTGAAAATTAGCAATGAACCGGTCCCTGAGTTCTCCCCAGGAATCGATCGACCACCTTGGGAGCCCTGCCAGCCATGTCCTCGCCGAGTCGGCTAGCGCGACTGGGAGGTAGTTAGCCATGGCTTTGCTGTCGCCCCCAGCAACTCGGACTGCTTGGGTGTATACGGTGAGCCAGGACTTGGGATTTGTTTTGCTGTCGTATTTTTCAATACCAGTGGGCTTAAAGCCACTCGGCCAATGGATGTCCTGTAGCCCCCAAGTGAAAGCTAGAATGCCTTCGTCTTCGTGAGGGCTCGGGCTCCGACCACGGTGGTTGAACCACTTGTGGTGAAGACCGAAGCGCTCGTTTTCATCCTCCATTCAGCGGCGCTCATCTTCGCGTCGTTCGTGGCACCGGGCATTGATGGTGTGGTGAAGGTCGTGTTGGAGGCGCTCTCGAAGGTCTTGGTTGGGCCGACGGTCATGCTGGTGATGGCGCCGGTTGACATTACTGGTATTGCCGAGTGACATTTGCCTAGACTCTTCGCGTGGCCGACTAGAGCTAGCCACTTGACGCCGTGCTGAGGTGGATGAGCCGGCTGCTGGAGATCCCGACCGATTAGTCGGTACCACGATGCCGCCCGACTGCTGTTGTTGTTGCTGGCAGGCGGCAGCTGTGATCATCGCTTTTATTTTGGCGATAGTTGGAGTGGCCTGGTGATCAGGCCTGAGCTGAAGGGTGTCCAGCAAAGTTGCGGCGGCCACAACATTCTGTTGCGGTGTGACGAAAACGTCGTGACTGTCGACTTTAGTTTGGAGAATCTGCTGCTGAGCTGCTCGCCCAGCCTTGCGCAGCCCATCGTTGCGAGCCTCGTGATCTGCCTCCTCCTGTTGTTGCAGTCGGCGCGCCTCCTCCTGTTGCTCCTCTTGTAGTCGGCGCACCTCAGAAGGTGGTGTTGAGGCCATAAAAATCTCGCGGGGAAGGAGGAAGCTAGCTAGACTGGAGTCCAAACTGGTGCTCGAACCGTTATCTGACTGGGAGTCGGACTCCGAGTAGTTTATCGGAGTAAGAACGACCCCGACCTCTCTAGATCCAATCTGAAACGGCGCTTGGCTGTGTCCAAACTGAATCGTAGGAGATCGGGTCTACTGCGAGAGATGTAGATCCACAGCGTCGCCGAATCTGAGCGGGAGATTGATGATCTCTCCCCTTCTCGGCCCAACCCGAGCTGGCTCAAGGCCTAGCGCAAGTCGGACACCGAAGGAGAGAGTTGTCCCGATGCTCGGCGATGTGAATGACTGCCACAGTAAGTCGTTGAAGGAGATCGCGGCGTCCTGTGGGCCGACTGGTGCTATGTCGGTTGGTTCCTCGATCAACTAGATTGAATCTGCTCCGGCCAAGGTAAGATTGCCGATCTGGTCGGCAATGAGGTCGAGGCTTCCGAAGGAAATCATGTCTCCAGGGGAGAACTTGTTGCCGTCGACTCCATTGGTTGGATCCATCGAATTTGTTGATGAAGAATTCGCCGGAGCCCCTACCTGGCGCCCCAACTGTCGATGCTTTGCACCGGGAATAAAACTATAGGGCTACTCGGCGAAGGGAAACTCAATGGATTGCAGAGGAACACAAGGAAGATTTATACTGGTTCAGGCCCTCGAGGTGAGGTAATACCCTACATCCAGTTGTGGTGTTATTCCTCTGAGGGATTTGTGACGATTGATGATCTGGTGATCGTGGGATTGCTCCTGCCCTTCGAGGGGCGCCCTGCCTCCCTTTATATACTAGGGGGTAGGGGTACAAGATAAGGATCCCAGCCGGCTACGGCCAAGGGATTTCCTCCTTAGAGATAGAAACCTACCCGACTAAGACTATGCTTTCCTTATAGTACAAGTGTTGACACCGAAAATCACCGATCAACGTTGATGACGAGTTGATGATCTGGTTTGGTGCACTAGACACACGAAGGCCTGGGAGATCTGCTTAGCTCCAGTGCAGGTCCTAAATTTGAGGTTCACGGGCGTGCCAGTCAATTTGACCCAGCAATTGACAAGGAGATAGAAAATATTAGACCATTGATCCAATCGGCCGACAGGCCGATACAGACTTCCTCCAGCCGATTGCCGATAGTACTTGTATATCGGCTAGAAAGCCGATGATGGTATAGGCAGATAGTACACCAGCCGACTACCGAAAACACATGGACATCGGCTAGAAAAACCGATGATAATATGAATAAATAAATCATCCGACTACCTGGCGTGTCATCGGCCGATAGCCGATATGAACTAAAGCACTTATACATCGACTGGAAGCCGATGATGGCATGAACAGGTAAGATAAATGATATAAGCAAATAATAAGCCAGCCGACTGCCAAAAAACACTTGGACATCGGCTATTAGCCGATGATAGAGGCAGAATAATAACTATGGACAATGTTGTCGGCTTTAAAAGATAACTTATCGGCTAAGCACTCCGATAAAACATCGCATAGAAACCTATCGACTCAACAAGGATAAATCTATCACTATCAATCTAATAGTTCAAACTTAACTGATGCAGCACAGATTAATAATGATAAAAGAACCTCGATGAGCCAATAGATCTAATGCAATCGTGATGTATATGATAACTTATCGGCTATACATTCCGATAAGACGCTTGCATAAAATCTATCAACCTAGTAGGAATAACTTATCGTTGACAGTTTAGTAGGTTGGACCTAACCAATGCAGCACAAACTGACGATAAGTTACACCCAGTAAGCTGATAAAACCTATGCACGCGTGATGTGGTATATCGACTCGGCCTAAGAGATCAAACTTAATTGATGCAGCCATAGACAGAATAGATACACCGTGGTAAGGGGTGACGAGTCTTACCCTCTCGCAGGAGTTCGGACCTAACTGATGCAGCCCGGCTCAAGAAGCAAGAACCCGTCGAAAAGGGTGGCGATGCGCCGAAGTTGTATTGATCTGAGAGATGATTTACATGGTCCCCGGGTATACGTATTTATACCCCGAGTTGATACAGTCCTAATCGGATACGAAACAGGAGTTTCCTAACTATAAAAGGAAAATTAACAAGCCCTAATCGGACACGAGATCAGGTTTATCTAAAAAGTATTAAAGCTACCTAATTTATAGATAAAATACTAAACTGCCATGCCGTGGTCTTCACGATTCCTTTCCAAATTCGGGTCCTTCGGGATTAGCTTCCATCGGCTGATATAGCCTCTTTCCTTAACTGAACCTGATAACGAACCGTACCAAATTTTGGTGTTAACAACAAGGCAAAGTCTACCGGGTGCTATCTTATCTCTAATTACATGATTCGGCCCATCCTCTATCCGAGTGGCCCATATATTGGTATTCAGGTACCCGGGGCCCATGGCCTCCACACTGATTAACCGTGGTTCTGAGAGACCAGAGAACAGATGGGAGTTCTTGTACCCACCGGCCCGCATATGGTTGTAGTCGGTCAAATATCCTTGTCTTGATGCCTTGTAAGACCTTACCATTAGCTCGTTCAACCTGCCCATTGCTCCGCGGGTGTGCCACAGATGCATAGCAGATCTTGATGCCGAAGTCATCATAGAAATCTTGAAACGCGCCGCCTGTGAACTGAGTATCGTTGTCGGTGATGATGTGGTTAGGGACCCCGAATCGGTATAGTATACTCATGATGAAGTCCTTTGCGCGTGCCGCTATTATTGTTGCAATGGGTTTGGCCTCAAAACACTTGGTTAACTTGTCAACTGCGACGAATAGATGTGTGAACCCTCCTGGCGCTTTCTTGAAAGGCCCTACCATGTCAAGCCCCCATACTGTGAATGGCCAGGAGATAGGGATTGTTTGGAGTTCCTGGGCTGGGAGATTTGTTTGTCTTGCGTAGAACTGGAAACCCTCGCACTTGCGAACAATGTCCTTGGCGTCTGTCACGACTATTGGCCAGAAAAATCCCTGTCGGTAAGCCTTTCCGACTAATGTCCTGGATGCGGCATGGTTGCCACATATGCCCGATTGGATCGACTGCAGAATCTGCTTGCCCTCCTCGGTGGTGACACAACGCATAAGGACACCGGATGCACTTCTTCGGTACAGGTCTTCTCCGACTAGCAGGAAGCTCTTGCTTCGACGTTTGACTTGCTCGGCCTGACTGCGACCTTCTGGGAGTTCATCGTCCAGGCGGAATTTGAGAACAGGAGTCCGCCAGTCTTGGCATATGTACAGAGCCTCTTCTGTTGCCGTGGTAGGTTTGCCTCCCGACTGCTCTGGCACTGGTTTCTTTTTGACTGACGGCTCCATGAATTGCTTGACAAAGATTCCAGTTGGAACCGCTTCTCGCTTGGATCCCATGTTTGCCAGCTCGTCTGCAGCATCATTGTATTGCTGTAGGACATGTGTTATCTCCAGCCCGTCGAACTTGTTTTCCAGCTTGCGGACCTCCTGACAGTATGCCACCATGGTATCATCGAGACACGTCCAGTCTTTCATTACTTGGTTGACCACGAGCTGGGAGTCTCCACGCACAACCAGTCGATGTATGCTGAGTGATATAGCGATGCGGAGCCCGTGGATAAGTGCCTCGTACTCGGCGACGTTGTGGGAAGCCGGGAAGTGGATTTGTAGAACGTGCTTCAGTTTTTCACTGGTGAGGGACGTTAGTACGACGCCAGCCCCGGCGCCGCCGATCCGTAGGGAACCGTCGAAGTACATTGTCCAGTATTCTAGCTTCTCTATTGACGTAGGAAATTGAACTTCTGTCCACTCGGCCACGAAGTCGGCTAGAGCTTGTGATTTAATTGCTGTCCGTGGCTGAAAGGTGATGTCGAACGCCATCAACTCGAGTGCCCATTTAGCGATTCAGCCGGTGGCCTCGCGGTTATGAAGGACATCCTCGAGTGGAAACGTGTGACCACTGTGTGTCGATGCTTTGCACCGGCAATAAAACTATAGGGCTACTCGGCGAAGGGAAATTCGGTGGACTGCAGAGAAACACAGAGAAGTTTTATACTGGTTCAGGCCCTCGATGTGAGGTAATACCCTACGTCCAGTTGAGGTGTTATTCCTCTGAGGTGGTTATAGATCGATGATCTTCTCGCCCCTTGAGGGGCGCCTTGCCTCCCTTTATATAATAGGGGACAGGGGTACATGATAAGGATCCCAACCGGATACGGCCAAGGGATTTCCTTCTTAGAGATAGAAGCTTATCCGACTAGGACTGTGTTTCCCTTACTGTACAAGGTAAAGCCTGCCGGGTACTATCTTATCTATAATTACATGGTTCGGCCCATCCTCTATCCGAGTGGCCCATATGCTGATGGTGAGGCACCCAGGGCCCATGGCCTCTACTGTAGCCCCTGAGACCTTCATAGTTGAGTTACAGCTGATGCCGAGTGCTCATTCTCCACGGTGAAGATTGCCCGAGTGCGAAGGTCCCGAGTACTCTTTATCTAAGCGAGTCTTCATTCCCGAGTCCTGCTTCATGTTAGCTGGCAGCGAGGCTATGAAGGGCTTCATGTAATTGTATGAATAGTGTGCGCTGAATAGGCGCACCTATTAGGTGTAGCCCCCGACTTTGTGCTTAATTGTGAAGACAATTAAACATAAAGTCAAAGATCTTTAACCTGATAATCTTTCCTAAGTAGATTACAACTGGTATATGAGATTCTTCGGTATCATGTCAACCGGAATAAACTTTATAGTCTTGCCAAGTAGGAAACTACCCGTATGTAGGACTCTTCGACTTCATGTCAGTCGAAATAAATGTTTATAGTCTTGCCGAGTAGGATGCTACTCGTATATGAGACTCTTCAGCTTCATGTCAGCTGGAATAAGGGGTTTATAGTCTTTCCCGAGTGGTGTCCCACCCAGAAGTTAGACTTCTCCGCATCATGTCAGCGGGAATAGATATTTATAGTCTCTCCCGAGTAGTGCACTACTCGAAAGTTAGACTCTTCAGCATCATATCAGCCGGAATAAGGTTGCTCATGGCAACTGGTGGCCACGCATGTAGGCCGAGTACCACTTTATGAAAATAAGTCCATGGAGTGGTCAGGTGTACCCGAGAAAGATACCTGCATCCCTAATTTTAATGAAGACCAGCTTATGATCCTTATAAGGATATATCCTTGAGACCTGGTGGATAAAACAGATACCCAAACATATATGTTTAGCAATAAGGCTCTCATGAAGCATATCTGTTTACCTCATCGGCTCCTGTTGGTAGCACAAGCGCTATAATTTCAACTCAGCCTCCAGACGGCCCTCATGGAGCATGCTACTGTAGGAACTCATGTCTTGATGGCCCAGTGTTGACTGTGTAGGCCCAAGCCCATTTAGTCGGCACCGGCTCTTATAAAAATCGGGGAGAGAGAAAAAGATTCCGTCATCTTCCCCAAATCTGCCAATCGCTTCGTCTTCCGGTTCCGCGCCCAACTTTTCGCCTCTCGCTCAGCTAGGGTTAGCTGTTATTGCTGCTTCCCGCTCGAACTCGGGCGACTCTGGTCTTCCTCATCTGTTCCAAGCCCCCAATCGCTTTTGCCCCAAATCTCTCCGCCTCCAACCATGCCGAAAGCTTCAGATCTTGCGGGTGCGCTGGGAAATACTTGGCCGATGTCGGATTGCGGTTCGGTGAAACTGACGCTGCTGGAGAGTCAACTGAAGTTGCCCAGCCAAGAGGTGATCAGCTGGCGGCCAGCTAAGGGTGAGTCAGCTCCAAAGCCCCAATCTGGCGAAACGATAGTTTTTGCTTCTTTTTTCGACCGGGGTTTGTGCCTCCCCTCTTCCGATTTCTTCCGCCGAATCCTTGACTTCTATAAGCTGGAGTTGGTGCATTTGAACCCCAACTCAATTCTTCAGATCTCCATATTTGTTACTCTCTGTGAGTGCTTTTTGGGTGTGGAACCCCATTTTAATTTCTTCAGGCATCTGTTCCACATCAAACCCAGCCCTCCAAGAATAATATCAGTGTGATTGGGGGGGCTGGTCTCCAGCTGAGGAGTGATGGGAAGAAAACTTATCTTGATCTCCCGTTAAAATCTTCCTTGAAAGGCTGGCACAAGGAGTGGTTCTATTGCGCCAATCTGGCTCCCTTCTTGCTTCCATTCACCGGCTTGCCACTGGTGGTTTTACCAAGCTGGTCGTCAGATCCAACCTTCGAGGAGATGGGCCAAGTGCACCAATTGCTGGGGAAATTAGATGATCTGAAGAAAGCTGGCCTAACTGGGCCTTGGGTGGCTCGTCGCTTCCTGACTCGACGCATCTAGCCGCTGAAGCTGAGGAGTGCATTTGGCTGGGCTTTTAAGGGAAAAAATGATCCTGACCGGGTGAGCAGCGAGTCAGCCAACAAGCACACAGTGACCGAGACCTTGTTTGGTTACTTCTCCAAGGGGGTGATCATGACCGAGGACGATAATCGCCAGGTCACGGCCTATAGCTTCATTCGGCCCCATACCAAAGTAATCTTCATCCGTCTTCTGTGATAAATGCCTGTGGGCTTGTGTCTACGATTGTTCAGCGTTGTATGATATACTTTGCTAACTCGTCTGTAGTGGCACGAAGAGTTTGATGAGGACTCGTGCCCGTTGTCGGCCGTCAACTCGAAGAAGAGGCCGAGGAGCCCCGCCGCTGCCCAACCCGAGTCGAAGAGAGCCGGGAAGAGACCCATTCCTCATTGGGGCGAGGGGACCATAACACTGCGCGTCGTGGTAGGAGGGCTGAAGATAAAGGACACCGCCGCCACGACACCCAGGCGTTCAAGTCCCAGGTTGAGACTTGTGGGGCCAAGCTCAAGGTTGCTAAGCTCGGCAAAAGCACCGCCGAGTAGCCGGCCCGAGGAGACGCCGCCGAGCACGGGGGCGCCCAAGCTAGCCACACCAGAGGTGGGGCTGACTCGAGCTGATGTGCCACCGCCGACACTGATGCTGACTAGCCCGACTGCTAGGTGCACAGTGCCGGGGCCTGGATCACCTGGTGGGAGACTCAAGTTCTCCAAGAGGTAAGCTGCTCCGGGTCCTCTGTGTCTCTTGTTTGTTGAAGTAGTATTTTGACGTCTTGTTTTGTCATGCAGGAAGCGTGTCGATATCGATCTTAAGGAGAGTGCTCCGACCGCTCCCCTTGAAGAGCCTGCCCTAGCCGAGCCAGTGCCCGCGAGCACACCCGCTGAGCCGGTGGCTAGCCCAGTGACGAAGACTGAGGTGGTCCCGACTGCAGGGCCGCTGGCGCCACCCGACCAAGGGGCGGTTACTGAGGTTGCTGCCCCAGCCCCTGAGTCGCCGCCCCCTGTCGAGGCTGTTGCAGGAGCCCCCGAGCTGATCCCCGAGGCCACAGGGGATGCCGACGATGGAACCAGGACCCCGTCACCGTCATGGTCGTCGTCATCGTCGCCACCGCCGCCAGAGATCCCGAACCTTCCCCGGATTGAAGCTCCTCCGCGTAGGTTTCCCCGGACGTTCACCTAGAGGGCGCCTGATGGAACCGCAAAGAGGTTCAAGCTTGACGAGGCTACGGCGACAAGGGAACGCGAGAGGCTGTTTCGTGCTGCCATTACCAGGTCCGAGGGAGTTCGGATATGACTCTTGTGGTGAAGTTTGGGTAGTCTTGCTGTTCTGACGTCTTGACTCTATCTTCGATTTATTCACTCCTTGAGCAGGAGCTTGTTGATCGCAACGAGGCGATGACGGAGATCTTGGTTGAAATGGCCCCCCATCTTGCAGAGTTAGAGCAGCTCCAGGCGTTGAAGGCCGAGGTGGAGGAGCGCCACGCGGGGAGGGAGGCTTGGCTGAAGGACGCCGCCACTCAGCTCAGGGAAGAAACTTGGGCCCAAGCCGCGAAGATTAGAGGTAAATCCTCTGAATGGAACTTCCCGACTGAACCTTTGTATTTTTCCAGCTGTTGTTCCCGACTGTCCAGTTATGTCTTGACTGCAAGATCGAGTTCTTGACTAATCTGTTATGCAGCCCTCGAAGCCGAGTTAAAGACCCGAACAGAGAGGGAAGTTCAACTGAAGGAGGCCGAAGAAGCCAGGGCCGAGCTTGAGAAGGCCAAGGCCGACCTGACAAAGGCCAACACCGAGCTCGAACGAGGGAAGGCTGAGTTGAAAGAGGCCACCGTCAAGCTTGGCGAGGAAAAAGCGGAACTGGAGAAAACCGTGGCCGAGTGGGAGGCCGACTACGAGAGTAAGTCTCCGTTTCGACGATGATCTTAACCAATCTTTTAGTTATTCCATCTGCGACCGAGCCTAACAAGTTTACTTGTCGGTGGACCTGGATAGATATGAGAACCAATGTCCAGGCCCAATATCGGTTTTATACAGAGGAGATTGAGATTATCAGGGAGTCACGGGAGGCCCTTGCTGGGTCCGTGAAAGGGCTCCTTGATATGATTGATCCCCGCCCAGTAGGGACCAGCTGCAGCAGGATCCCCCAAGTGGAGGCACGTCTTGAGGACGCACCGAGTGCCCTGAAGAGGTACTCGGATAAGCATGTTATTGCCGGCGTGGCCCAGACCCTAGCGATGACCAAATCCATCTACCCGAGGGCAAACATTGAAGCCATTGGGGAGGGGTTTGCCGAGGAGACGACGCCCGAGGAGGCGCTGGAGCTGATAGCCCAGGCAAGGCTAACTGCTGAGATAATCACCCGAGACCTGGGTCTGTAAGAGCAACTTATCATGCAGTTGATATGTATATAAAATTTTGTAGAAAACATGTGTAAATATATGTGCACTGCCGCCAAGCTCTGAATTATTACTCAGTTGTCATTAGCCTTACCCGACTGTGTGGTCTACGCTGAGTTAGTCTGTCGGAACTTAATAAAATCGTTCACTATAAGGAACTGTACTCGGGCAAACATGACAATCGTAATAGGACTTCATAACTGAGTAAGACAGGCTCGTATATTATTGACAACACACATATAATACATGCAGCCCTCGACTCACTACTCGGTTGATACAAGCGACGTAGTGAGTCAGAGGAACTGTACACATAAGAAAAGTATAGAACTCAGGTGTAGAAAGGACGTAGCTATTCTATGTTCCATGAGTTGCTGATGAGGGCACCGTCTTCAGTCTTCAGTCGGTAGGTGCCTGGCCGCCTGACCTCGGCTATAATGAACGGCCCTTCCCAGATTGGGGATAATTTGTGCCTGTCTTTGGTGGTTTGTATTTTCCTCAAGACGAGATCCCCGACCAAAAAGGCGCGGCCATGGACATTGTGACTATGGTAGCGACGCAGGCCTTGAAGATACCTTGCCGATTGGATTATTGCAATGTCCCTTGCTTCCTCCATCTGATCTAGCTCGACCAATCGGGCATTGTTTGAGATGTCTTCTGAATAGGCCCGGACTCGTGGAGAGCTGAACTGTAGTTCTGTCGGTGGCATAGCCTCAGCACCGTAGACCAGAAAGAAAGGGGATTGCCCTGTTACCCGACTGACCGTGGTTTTGAGAGACCAGAGAACAGATGGGAGTTCTTGTACCCACCGGCCCGCGTATGGTTGTAGTCGGTCGAATATCCTGGCCTTGATGCCTTGTAAGACCATACCGTTGGCTCGTTCAACCTGCTCGTTGCTCCTCGGGGGTGGGGGTGCCATGGGCCCCGGGTACCTCATGACAAGCATATGGGCCACTCGGATAGAGGATGGGCCGAGACTTGTAATTAGAGATATAGTAGCACCCGGCAGACTTTGCCTTGTAAAATAAGGAAAATACAGTCCTAGTCGGGTAGATCATATCTCTAAGAGGGGATCCCTTGGCCGTAATCCGGTTGGGACTCCTACCTTGTAACCCTGTCCCCCAGTATATAAGGGAGGCAGGGCGCCCCCTGAGGGCAGAAGAGAAGAGGTTGGATGGGTTCATTAGAATCGCCACCATAATTCCTCAAAGTAATACACCCCAAACTGGACGTAGGGTATTACCTCACATTGAGGGCCTGAATCAGTATAAAATCTCTCTGTGTTCCTTTGCAATCCACAGAGTTTCCATCTGCCGAGTAGCCCCATATTCATATTGCCGGTGTAAAACATCGACAGTTGGTGCGCCAGGTAGGGGCTTCGGCAAGATCTACATCTACAAGCTCGATGGATCCAGCAACCGGAGTCGATGGCGGCAAATTCTTCCCCTGAGATACAATCTCATTTGGAAGCCTTGACTTCATCGTCGATATGTTCGGCAACCTTACCTTGGCCGACTCGGACTCGATCCGATCTGCCAGGGAACTAGCCGACTCTGTGCCAGTCGGCCCACACGACGCTGCAGCAACCCTCGTTGACTTGCTGCGGCAATCTTCCACTTGCTCGGGTCTTGGGACAACTCTTCCTTCCAGTGTTCGACTTGGATTCGGTCTTGAGCCGGCCGAGATCGGGCTAAGGAAGGAGGAGATCATCAATCTCCCATTCGGACTCGGCAACACCGCGGATATCTTCGAACAACATCCGACGTGGCAAATACGATCCCCTGGTGTTCGACTTGGATACGGCCTAGAGCCGCTCGAGATCGGATCTAGGGAGGTCGGGGTTACAATCACCCCCATCAACTATTCCGATTACAACTCTCAGTCGGACTACGACTCTCAGTCGGATTCCGACTCTAAGTCGGACAACAGTTCGGCAAGCTTCTCCCCGCCACGAGAAATCTTCATGGCATCGAAAGGCTCTACTCCTACTCAGGAATCATGCCGACTACACAAGCAACAAGAGGAGGAGGCCTGCCGACTGCAAGAACAACAGGAGGAAGAAGCAAGAGGCCTGCACGCCCACAACGACGGCCTACGCAGGGCTGGGCGAACCGGTCAGCAACAAACCCTCCAAACAAAAGTTGGTGACCACGACGTCTTCGTCACGCCACAACAGAACATTGTGGCCGCCGCAACCCTACTGGACATGGTCCAACTTGGGCCTGATCACCAGGACACCCCGACAATCGCAAGGATAAAAGCCATGCTTACCGCTGCTGCACGTCAGCAGCACCAACAGTCAGGCGATACCCTCATACTGACCAGTCGGTCAATTTCCCCAGCGGCAGTCTCATCCACCTCAAAGCGACGTTGAGCGGTCGGCTCTAGTCGACTGCACACGGAGTCACGCCAAACGTCACTCGGCAACCCTAACAACAACCGGCAACGTCAAAGCGACTGTCGAGACAACCAGGATCTCTGAGGCCGACTACAGCGTGGTCTTCGCAGACATCAAGGCTCGCGCCCGAACACGAGGAAGACAAACAACGCCGACTGGAAGACGAGAACGAGCGCTTCGGCTTCCACCACGAGCGGTTTCACTGCCGTAGTTGGAGTCAGAGTCCTCATGAAGATGAAGGAGTATCGGCCTTCACCCACGAGCTTCAACAGTTCGACTGGCCAACAGGCTTCAAGCCGACTGGAATTGAAAAATACAACGGGAAGACCAACCCCAATCCTAGCTCACGGTCTACACCCTGCAATTCGGGGCAGCTGGAGAAGATCACAAAAGTCATGGCTAACTACCTCCCAGTCGTTTTAGCCGACTCAGCGAGGACATGGCTAACAAGACTTCCCAAGCAATCAATCGGCTCCTAGGGAGAACTCCGGGAACGCTTCATCGCCAACTTCCAGGGAACATACGAGAGGCCATCTTCTGAGTACGACTTATATTAGTTGCATCAAAGGAAGAACGAGTCTCTTCATGACTTCATCACGAGGTTTTCTGAGAAGAAGAACTCAATACCGAACATCAAGGATGAGGTCGTCATCGCCGCCTTTCGAAAAGGAGTCCAAGACACCTCGTTCATCGACAAATTCACGTGGAAGCCTCCCAACTCTGTCAAGGCTTTATTCGACATGGCGAATAAGTACGCCGACTCAGCCGACGCTGTTGCTGACGCCCTTGATAACAAGAAGACACCCTGACAGAAGAAGTAGGAGGGCACCGACGACATGGTCCCGACTAAAGCTGGGAATCGCAAACGCAAGTCAGACGACTTCATTGTGGCAGTCGGTCACAACAGTCTTCGACTTTTAACAACTAAAGATTATCAGAACAACAAGTGACATGCTCAGGGGCTCACAAGCTCAAACGCAAGGATGGCATCCCCACTCCCAAATACCGAACAGCTAAGTCACTCTCTGATAAATAGTTCTTTATTTGGCCTTGCCATTGCTACAGCCGCTTACACCTAATAGGTGCACAAGCTGCACTTTTTTCTGTTTTTGCTCTTAAATGATCGCAAAAGTACTCGAGTAGCACAAATCCTGATCCGTGAAACTTTGCTCCATGAAAGACGAACTCAAGTCACCCAAAATGCGTGTCTGGGAAAGAGCCATGAGCCAACTCCCGACGCTAGGGGGCTATGACTAGTCGGGCAGAGTGCTTAAACGTAAGGGGTCAACTACTCGGGGAAATTAACATCAAATAAGAGGAAGAACATGTATTTACATATATTGTAAAATACATTTTATTTGGGTGATTGTTTTCATCATCAGATGCTACTCATCCGATATGTTTATATTGCAGGCCCAGCTCCGGATACGCGTGACAGGAACTCAGGGCTGCAAGCCTATCTCCTACGCTCGGGGGCTGGACTAGTCTGCCAAGATACGCTCGGAATGCTCCATGAGGGCTACTGACTGAGTACTTGCACCAGTCGGGACGTCATCTTCCCTAGCTACGCTCTATGCGAGCTGATAACCGGCTTCCGGCACTAGTTGGGGCCGTATGTCACTCGGCTGGGTGAGGTATGCCCCATGAGGGTCGCCAGCTGAATCCTACACTAACGCTAGGTTCAGGTACCTTATCCGGTCACAACTTAGCTGAGTTGGGTACGCCCCATGAGGGTCACCAGCCGAATCCTATGCTAACGCAAGGTTCGGGTACCTTATTTGTCTAATATAATAGACCTCCAGCGCCAGTCGGGGCTCGTGTACCTACTTGGCGAAGTAGGGTACGCCCCATGAGGGTCGCCAGCCGAATCCTATGCTAATGCTAGGTTCGGGTACCTTATTTGGTCACAACTCTGTCAGATCGGGTACGCCCCATGAGGGTGGCCAGCCGAATCCTATGCTAATGCAAGGATTGGGTACCTTATTTGGCCATAACTCTGTTGGATAGGGTACGTCCCATGAGGGTCACTAGCCGAACCCTCTGTTAATGCAAGGTTCGGGTACCTTGTTCGGCTTTACCCAAGTCAGAGAAGACTTAAGTCGTCAAAGCGCATCCGGGGTTCTCATGCACCGCGTCACACCTGAGGAGGGCAAGTAGATCCTGCAATATACCTACTCAGGCTTCTATGGCAACCAGGTTACATCCAGAACGTAAATCGGAAAGGCTTGCAAATAAGGATTTCTCTGGCTGATTGCGATTACCGACACCAAAAACCTAATCCTGGACATGCGAGGGATGGTGATTTTATAGAGCCTACATTGGGTGGGTCGGTTTAGGCCGGCTGATTCGGTAATGGGCCATCAAGACATGAGTTCCTACAGTAGCACGCTCCATGTGGGCCACCCGTAGGCTGAGTTGAAATTATAGCGCTGGTGCTACCAATAGGAACCGATGAGGTAAACAGATATGCTTCATGAGAGCCTTATTGCTAAACATATATGTTTGGATATCTGTTTTATCCACCAGGTCTCAAGGATATATCCTTATTTGGATCACAAGCTGGTCCTCATTAAAATTGGGGATGCAGGTATCTTTCTCGAGTACACCGGACCACGCCGTGGATTTATTTTCATAAAGTGGTACTCGGCCTACATGCGTGGCCACCAGTTGCCATGAGCAACATTATTTCGGCTGATATGATGCTGAAGAGTCTAACTTCCGAGTAGTGCACTACTCGGAAGAGACTATAAATATCTTTTCCCGCTGACATGATGCGGAGACTATAACTTCTGGGTTGGACACCACTCGAGAAAGACTATAAACCCCTTATTCCAGCTGACATAAAGCTAAAGAGTCTCATATACAAGTAGCATCCTACTCGGCAAGACTATAAACACATATTCCGACTGACATGAAGTCGAAGAGTCCTATATACGAGTGGCATGCTACTTGGCAAGACTATAAATTAAATTCCGGTTGACATGGGGTAGAAGAGAAGAGGTTGGATGGGTTCATCAGAATCGCCACCATAATTCCTCAAAGGAATACACCCTAAACTGGACGTAGGGTATTACCTCACATTGAGGGCCTGGACCAGTATAAAATCTCTTTGTGTTCCTTTGCAATCCACCGAGTTTCCATCCGCCGAGTAGCCCCATATTCATATTGCCGGTGTAAAACATCGACAGCGGGTGTGCCACAGATGCATAGCAGATCTTGATGCCAAAATCTTCGCAGAAGTCTTGGAATACGCCGCCCGTGAACTGAGTACCGTTGTTAGTGATGATGTGGTTAGGAACTCCGAACTGGTATAGTATACTCATGATGAAGTTCTTTGCTCGTGCCGCTGTTATAGTTGCAACGGGTTTAGCCTCAATCCACTTGGCGAATTTATCCACTGCGACGAATAGATGTGTAAACCCTCCTGGAACTTTCTTGAAAGGCCCGACTATGTCGAGCCCCCATACTGCGAATGGCCAAGAAATAGGGATAGTTTGGAGTTCTTGGGCTGGGAGATTTGTTTGTCTTGCGTAGAATTGGCAACCCTCGCACTTGCGAACGATGTCCTTGGCATCTGTTACTGCTGTTGGCCAGAAGAATCCCTGTCGGTAAGCCTTTCCGACTAACGTCCTGGATGTGGCATGGTTGCCACATATGCCCGAGTGGATCGACTGCAGAATCTGCTTGCCCTCCTCGGTGGTGACACAGCGCATGAGGACACCGGATGCTCTTCTTCGGTATAGGTCTTCTCCGACTAGCAGGAAGCTTTTGCTTCGACACTTGATCTGTTCAGCTTGACTGCGATCTTCTGGGAGTTCGTGGACCAGGAGAAATTTGATAACAGGAGTCCGCCAGTCTTGACATATGTGCAGCAGCTCGTCTGTGGTCGGGGTAGGTTCGCCTCCCGACTGATCCGGCGTTGGTTTCTTCTTGACTGATGGCTCCATGAGTTGCTCGACAAAGATTCCAGTCGGAACCTGTCGATGTTTTACACCGGCAATAAATATATGGGGCTAGTCGGCGGATGTAAACTCGGTGGATTGCAAAGGAACACGAGGAGATTTTATACTGGTTCAGGCCCTCGTTGTGAGGTAATACCCTACGTCCAGTTTGTATGTATTCCTTTGAGGAATTATGGTGGCGATTCTGATGAACCGTCTGGCCGTTTGAGCTTATGTGAGCTCTTCTGCCCTCATGGGGCGCCCTGCCTCCCCTTATATACTGGGGGACAGGGTTACAAGGTAGGAGTCTCCATCGGATTACGACTAGGAGATCTCCCCTTAGAGATATAACACACCCGACTAGGACTGTATATTCCTTTCTATACAAGGCGAAGTCTGCCGAATCTAGCTATATCTCTAATTACAAGGCTAGGCCCATCCTCTATCCGAGTGGCCTATATGCTTGTCATGAGGTACCCGGGGCCCATGGCACCCACAGTAGCCCCCGAGACCTTCATAGTTGAGTCACAGCTGATGCCGAGTGCTCATCCTCCACGGTGAAGTCTTCCCGAGTGCATTGCTCCCAAGTACTCTTTGTCTGAGTGCTGCTTCTCCCGAGTCCTGCTTCATGTCAGCTGGCAGCGAGGCTATGAAGGGCTCCATGTAGATGTAGGAATAGTGTGCGCCGAATAGGCGCACCTATTACGTGTAGCCCCCGACTTTGTGCTTAATTGTGAAGACAATTAATCATAAAGTCAAAGATCTTTAACCTGGTAGTCTTTCCCGAGTAGATTACTACTGGTATATGAGACTCTTCGGTATCATGTCAACCGGAATATGATTTATAGTCTTGCCGAGTAGGGAACTACTCGTATATAGGACTCTTCGACTTCATGTCAGTCGGAATGTGTGTTTATAGTCTTGCCGAGTAGGATGTTACTCGTATATGAGACTCTTCAGCTTCATGTCAGCTGGAAAAGAGGTTTATAGTCTTTCCCGAGTGGCGTCCCACCCGGAAGTTAGACTCCTCCGCATCATGTCAGCGGGAATGAGAAATTTATAGTCTCTCCCGAGTAGTGCACTACTTGAAAGTTAGACTCTTCAGCGTCATGTCGGCTGGAATAATGTTACTCATGGCAACTGGTGGCCACGCATGTAGGCCAAGTACCACTTTATGAAAATAAATCCACGGCGTGGTCAGGTGTACCCGAGAAAGATACCTGCATCCCCAATTTTAATGAAGACCAGCTTGTGATCCTTGTAAGGATATATCCTCGAGACCTGGTGGATAAAACAGATACCCAAACATATATGTTTAGCAATAAGGCTTTCATGAAGCATATCTGTTTACCTCATCGGTTCCTGTGGGTAGCACCAGCGCTATAATTTCAACTCAGCCTGCGGGCGGCCCACATGGAGCATGCTACTGTAGGAACTCATATCTTGGTGGCTGCTACCAAATAAGCCGGCCTGAACCGACCTATCCAGCATAGCTCTATAGAAGTATCATCCATCGCATGTCAGGATGAGTTTTTTGGTGTCGATAACCGCAATCAGCCAGAGAAATCCTTATTCGCAAGCCTTTCCGACTTATGTTCTGGACGCAGCCTGGTTGCCACAGGTACCCGAGCAGGTATGTCGCAGGATCTGCTTGCCCTCCTCAGGTGTGACGCGGTGCATGAGAACTCCGGATGCGCTTTGACGATGTAAGTCTTCTCTGACTTCAGGAGAGCCGAGCAGGGTACCCGAACCTTGCATTAGCATAGGATTCGGCTAGCGACCCTCATGGGGCATACCCTACCCAACAGAGTTATAGCCAAGCGAGGTACCCGAACCTTGCATTAGCATAGGATTCGGCTAGCGACCCTCATGGGGCGTACCTCACCCAGCCAAGTGATATACGACCCCCGACTAGTGCCGGAAGTCGGTTGTCAGCTCTCATGGAGCGTAGCCGGGGAAGATGACGTCCCGACTGGCGCAAGTACTCGATAAGTAGCCCTCATGGAGCATCCCGAGTGTATTTTGGCATACTTGTCCAGCCCCCGAGCGTAGGAGATAGGCTCGCAGCCCTGAGTTCCTGTCACGCGTATCCGGAGCTGGGCCTGCAATATAGAGATATCGGATGAGTAGCATCTGATGATGGAAATAATCACCCGAATAAAATGTATTTTACAATGTATGTAAATACGTGTTCTTCCTCTTTTTGATATTAATTTCCTCGAGTAGTTGACCCCTTACGTTTAAGCACTCTGCCCGACTAGTCATAGCCCCCTAGCGTCGGGAGTTGGCTCATGGCTCTTTCCCAGGCACGCGTTTTGGGTGACTTGAGTTCGTCTTACATGGAGCAGAGTTTCACGGATCGAGATTTATGCTACTCGAGTACTTTTGTAATCATTTAAGAGCAAAAACGGAAAAAAGTAAATGCGCAGCTTATACACCTATTAGGTGTAAGCGGCTGTGGCACTAGCAAGGCCGAGTGAGGAGATGTTTATCAGAAAGCGACTCAGCTGTTCGGTATTTGGGAGTGGGGATGCCATCCTCGTGTTTGAGCTTGTGAGCCCCCGAGCATGTCACTTGTTGTTCTGATAATCCTCAGTTGTTGAAGGTCGAAGGCGGTCGTGACCGACTGCCACAATGGAGCCGTCTGACTTGCGTTTGCGATTCCCAGCTTTAGTTGGGACCGCGTCGTCGGTGTCGTCCCGCTTCTTCTGTCAGGGTGACTTGTTGTCACCGAGGGCCTCGGCAACAACGTGGGCCGAGTCGGCGTACTTGTTTGCCATGTCGAATAAGGCCTTGACAGAGTTGGGAGGCTTCCGCGTGAATTTGTCGATGAACGAGGTGTCTTTGACTCCTTTTTGAACGGCGGCGATGACGACCTCATCCTTGATGTTCGGGATTGAGTTCCTCTTCTCAGAAAACCTCTTGATGAAGTCACGAAGAGACTCGTTCTTCCTTTGACGCAACTGATATAGGTCGTACTCAGAAGATGGCCTCTCGTATGTTCCCTGGAAATTGGTGATGAAACGTTCCCGGAGTTCTCCCCAAGAGCCGATTGATTGCTTGGAAGTCCTGTTAGCCATGTCCTCGCTGAGTCGGCTAGAGCAACTAGGAGGTAGTTAGCCATGACTTTTGGTCACCTCCAGCAGCTTGGATTGCCAGAGTGTATGCTGTGAGCCAGACTCGGATCGGTCTTGCCGTGGTCGTATTTTCGATGCTTGTAGGCTTGAAACCCGACGGCCAGTCGACCTGTTGTAGCTCCTGGGTGAAGGCCGGTATGCCTTCGTCTTCATGAGGACTCCGACCCCGACTACGCGGCGCGAAACGCTCGTGGTGGAGGCCGAAATGCTCGTTCTCGTCTTCCAGTTGGCGTTGCTCGTCTTCTTCTCGTTCGCGTGCCGAGCATTGGTGTCCTGCCAAAGATCACGCCATAGTTGGCCTCGGAGATCCCGGTTGTCCCGACGGTCACTTCGACGTTTGCCGGTTGTTGTTTTGAGTTGCCGAATGACGTTTGGCGTGACTCCGTGTGCAGCTGACTAGAGCCGGCCACTCGGCGTCGCTTTGAGGTAGACGAGACTGCCATTGGGATGCCGACCGGTTGGTCGGTATGAGGGTATCTCCCGACTGTTGGTGCTGCTGACAATGCAGCAGCGGTAAGCATGGCTTTTATCCTTGCGATCGTGGGGGTGGCCTGATGATCAGGCCCAAGCTGGACTGTGTCCAGTAGGGTTGCAGCGGCCACGATGTTCTGTTGGGGAGTAACGAAGACATCGTGGTCGCCGACTCGGGTTTGGAGGATTTGCCGCTGAGACGGTTTGCTCAGCCTTGCGTAGATCGTCGTTGCGGGCGTGCAGGCGTCTTGCTTCTTCCTCCTGTTGTTCTTGCAGTCGGCAGGCCTCCTCCTCTTGTGGCTCGTGTCGTCGGCATGATTCCTGAATAGGAGTAGAGCCTCTGGATGCCATGAAAATTTCTCGCGGCGGAGTGAAGCTTGCCGAGCTGGTATCCGACTTGGAGTCGGAATCCGACTGGGAGTCGTAGTCTGACTGAGAGTCGTAGTCGGAATAGTTGATGGGGGTGATTACAACTCCGACCTCCCTAGATCCGATCTCGAGCGGCTCGGAGCCGTATCCGAGTCGAACTCCAGGGGATCGGGTTTGCCGCGTCGGATGTAGATTGTAGATATCCGCGGCGTCGCTGAGTCCGAACGGGAAGTTGACGATCTCTTCCCTTCTCGGCCCGATCTCGGCCGGCTCAGAACCGAGTCCGAGTCGAACACTGAAAGGAAGAGTTGTCCCTGGACTCGGGCGTATTGGAGATCGCCGCAGCATGTCGTCGAAGATTGCCGCAGCGTCGTGTGGGCCGACTGGCGCGGAGTCAGCTGGTTCCTCGGCCGGTTGGATCGGGTCCGTGTCGGCCGGGGTGAGATTGCCGATCTGGTCGGCGACGAAGTCAAGGCTTCTGAATGCGATTGTATCTCCGGGGGGGAGTTTGCCGCCGTCGACTTCGGTTGCTGGATCCATCGAGCTTGTAGATGTAGATCGCGCCGAAGCCCCTACCTGGCACGCCAACTGTCGATGTTTTACACCGGCAATAAATATATGGGGCTAGTCGGCGGATGTAAACTCGGTGGATTGCAAAGGAACACGAGGAGATTTTATACTGGTTCAGGCCCTCGTTGTGAGATAATACCCTACGTCCAGTTTGTATGTATTCCTTTGAGGAATTATGGTGGCGATTCTGATGAACCGTCTGGCCGTTTGAGCTTATGTGAGCTCTTCTGCCCTCATGGGGCGCCCTGCCTCCCCTTATATACTGGGGGACAGGGTTACAAGGTAGGAGTCTCCATCGGATTACGACTAGGAGATCTCCCCTTAGAGATATAACGCACCCGACTAGGACTGTATATTCCTTTCTATACAAGGCGAAGTCTGCCGAATCTAGCTATATCTCTAATTACAAGGCTAGGCCCATCCTCTATCCGAGTGGCCTATATGCTTGTCATGAGGTACCCGGGGCCCATGGCACCCACAGAACCGCTTCTCGCTTGGATCCCATATTTGCCAGCTCGTCGGCCGCGTCGTTGTATTGGCGCAGGACATGTGTTATTTCCAGCCTGTCGAACTTATTTTCCAGCTTGCGGACCTCCTGAAAATATGCTGCCATGTTATCATCGAGACAAGTCCAGTCTTTCATGACTTCGTTCACCACGAGTTGGGAATCTCCGCACACAGCCAGTCCACGGATGCCGAGTGATATAGCGATGTGAAGCCCATGGATGAGTGCCTCGTACTCGGTGACATTGTGGGACGCCGGGAAGTGGATTTGCAGAATGTATTTCAGTTTTTCACCGGTGGGGGACGTCAATATGACTCTAGCCCTGGCACCGCTGATCCGTAGGGAACCGTCGAAGTAGATTGTCCAGTACTCTAGCTTTGCTGTTGATGTAGGCAGGTGAACTTCTGTCCACTCGGCCACGAAGTCAGCTAGAGCTTGTGATTTAATTGATGTCCGTGGCTGGAAGGTGATATCGAACACCATCAACTCGAGTGCCCATTTAGCGATTCGGCCGGTGGCCTCGCAATTATGAAGGACATCCCCAAGTGGAAACGTTGTGACCACCGTGACTTGATGTGCTTGAAAATAATGCACCAGCTTCCGGACTGTGATAAGTAGGCCATATAGTAGCTTCTGGACCTGCGGATATCTCGTCTTCGAGTCGGCAAGCACCTCGCTGACAAAGTAAACTGGCCGTTGTATTTTTTGGATATGACCCTATTCGGATCGCTCGACCACCAGTACCGTGCTGACTACCTGAGTGGTTGCCGCCAGATATAGCATTAGCGGTTCTTGGGGCATAGGTGATGCCAACACAGGAGGTGATGTAAGGAATTGTTTGAAGTCTTCGAAGGCTTGCTGGGCTTCCGAAATCCATTGGAAATTGTCCGCCTTTTTGAGTAGCTTGAAGAAGGGCATGCCCCGTTCGCCCAGTCGGGAAATAAACCGGCTGAGTGCCACCAAGCAGCCTGTTAGCTTCTTGACGTCTTTGAGGTTAGTCGGGGGTGCCATGTTCCTGATGGCGTTGACTTTCTCCGGGTTGGCCTCGATGCCACGATGTGAGACGATGAAGCCGAGTAACTTGCCGGATGGCACTTCGAAGGCGCATTTTTCCGAGTTCAACTTCATCTTGAATCGTCGAAGATTTTGGAAGGTTTCTTCCAGGTCAACGATGAGGTCTTCTTTGGACTTGGTCCTGATCACCATGTCGTTGACGTAGGCTTCCACGTTGCGCCCGATCTGAGTGTACAGACACCGCTGAATGGCCCGTTGATAGGTTGCTCTAGCATTCTTCAAACCGAACAGCATTGTGATATAGCAGTACGCTCCAAACGGCATGATGAAAGATGTCTTTAAGCAGTCGAGAAAGCTGAGTAGGTCGCACCCTGCCATGTTGAGATCGGTGTAGTCGACGCACATGCGCCATTTACCATTTTTCTTTTAGACCAGGATTGGGTTTGCCAGCCAATCCGGGTGATAGACCTCCTTGATGAACCCGGTTGCGAGGAGCTTGGTAATCTCTTCCCGAATAGCATCCTTGCGGTCTTGAGCGAAGCGCCGCAGCCGTTGCTTGACTGGCTTGGCATCTGTCTTCACGTTTAGGGCATGCTCTATCACCTCCCTTGGTACGCCCGGCATGTCGGACGGTTTCCACGCAAAGATGTCCTTGTTGGCTTGGAGGAAGGTGACGAGCGCGTCTTCCTATTTGGGGTCGAGTCTAGTCCCGACTAGAGCAGTCTTGGAGGGGTCGGAACGGTCCAGGGGGATTTTCTTCGTGTCAGAGTCCGCTAAAATTCCCGACTTGTTCTGAGTTTGTGTCAGAGTAGTTTTGAACGAGGGATCTTCATCTCGTCCAAAGTCTTGGCGAATAAGATGTTGAGCGCGCTACCTCCGTCGATGAGGGTTTTCTTCAGCCTAACGTTTCCGACGACCGGGTCCAAGACGAGTGGGTAGCGTCCCGGGTGTGAGACCCGATCTAGGTGATCTGCGCGATTAAATGTAATGGCCATCTCTGACCAGCGCAGGTATTGGGGGGTGTCTGTCGTAGAGACCGTGTTGATGTCGCGCACTGATAGCTTCTGCTTGCGCTTGGACTCGTACGCGAGCGGCCCCCCGAAGATGTGATTGAACTCGGCTTGGGGATCTTGAAAATCATCAGCCGGACCCGAGTCTGGCTTGTCTTTGTCCTTGTCAGTGCCAGACGATGAAGCCTGCTCGGAGGCAAACTTCTTGAGAATGTAGCAGTCTTTGGCCGCGTGCTTGCCCTTGGGGTGGAAGGGGCATGGCCCGCTCATGACTTTCTGATAGTCATTATTCCGCTGGGGCCACGACCGACTGCGCTCCATGTTGGCCACCTCGTTTTCCGACTTCCGCTTGCGGCTACCAGACTTGTTTTGAGACGGCTCGTTGTCGGCTTTCGCCTTTTGGTCTTTCTGTCGGGGCTCCTTCTTCTCGTCGAGGGCCTCGGCGACCGCTTTGGCCAAGTCGGCGTATTTGTTGGCCATGTTGAAGAGAGCCTAGACTATGGATGGTGGCTTCCGAGTGAACTTTGCAATGAGCGGGGCGTCTTTTACTCCCTTGCGGAAGGCGGCGATGACAGCCTCGTCTTTGATAGTTGGAATTTGATTGCACTTCTCGGAAAACCTTTTGATGAATTCGTGCAGAGACTCGTTCTTCTTCTGGTGCAGCTGATAAAGATCATGCTCTGAAGCTGGTCTCTCATAGGTCCCCTGGAAATTAGCGATGAACCACTCCCTGAGTTGTCCCCAGGAACTGATCGACCGCCTTGGGAGCCCTGTCAGCCATGTCCTCGCCGAGTCGGCTAGCGCAACTGGGAGGTAGTTAGCCATGGCTTTGCTATCGCCCCCAGCAGCTCAAACTGCTAGGGTATATACGGTGAGCCAGGACTCGGGATTCGTTTTGGTGTCATACTTTTCAATTCCGGTAGGCTTGAAGCCAGTCGGCCAATCGACATCCTATAGCTCTCGGGTGAAAGCTGGAATGCCTACGTCTTCGTGAGGGCTCCGGCTCTGATCTCGGCGGTGTAGCCGCTCATGGTGGAGACCGAAGCGCTCATTTTTGTCCTCCAGTCAGCGGCGTTCATCTTCTTTGCGCTCTTCGCGTCGGGCGTTTAAGGTGTGGCGAAGGTCGCGTTGTAGTCGTACTCGGAGGTCTTGATTGGGTCGGGCAATTCATATTGGCAACGCCGCCGGTTGTCATTGTTGGCATTGCCGAGTGAGGTTTGTCTAGACTCTTCGTGTTGCCGACTAGAGCCGGCCGCCCAGCATCGCGTTGATGCAGACGATCCTACCGCCGGAGAACCCGACCGGTTGGTCGGTATAAGTGTGTCACCCAACTGCTGTTGCTCCTGACAGGCGGCAACTGTGATCATCGCCTTGATCTTGGCGATAGTCGGGGTGGCCTGATGATCAGGCCCAAGCTGGAGTGTGTCCAGCAGGGTTGCGGCGGCCACAACGTTCTGTTGTGGCATGACGAAGATGTCGTGGTTGCCGACTTTGGTTTGGAGGATCTGCTGTGAGCAACTCGCCCAGCCTGGCGCAGCCCGTCATTGCGAGCCTCACGGTTGGCCTCCTCTTGTTGTCGTAGTCGACGCGCCTCCTCCTGTTGCTCCTCTTGTAGTCGGCGCACCTCTGGTGGTGTTGTTGAAGCCATGAAGATCTCGTGGGGGAGGAGGAAACTCGCCAGACTAGAGTTCGAACTGGCGCTCGAACCGCTATCCGACTTGGAGTCGGACTCCGAGTAGTTTATCGTAGTAAGAACGACTCCGACCTCTGTAGATCCAATCTGAAACAGCGCTTGGCCGTGTCCAAACTGAATCGCAGGAGATCGGGTCTGCTGCGTGGGATGTAGATGCACAGCATCGCCGAATCTGTGCGGGAGATTGACGATCTCTCCCCTTCTCGGCCCAACCCGAGCTAGCTCGAGGCCTAGCGCAAGTCGGACGCCAAAGGAGAGAGTTGTCCCAATGCTCAACGATGTGGAGGACTGCCGCAGTAGGTCGTTGAAGGAGACAGCGGCGTCCTGTGGGCCGACTGGCGCAACGTCGGCTAGCTCCTCGGCCGGCAAGATTGGATCTGCTTCAGCCAAGGTGAGATTGCCGAGTTGATTGGCAACGGAATCGAGGCTCCCGAAGGTAATTGTGTCTCTAGGGGAGAACTTGTTGCTGTCGACTTTGCTTGTTGGATCCATCGAATTTGTTGATGAAGAAATCACCGGCTCCCCTACCTAGCGCACCAACTGTCAATGCTTTGCACCGGCAATAAAACTATAAGGCTACTCGGCGAAGGGAAATTCGGTGGACTGCAGAGGAACACAGAGAAGTTTTATACTGGTTTAGGCCCTCGATGTGAGGTAATACCCTACATCCAGTTGAGGTGTTATTCCTCTGAGGTGGTTATAGATCGATGATCTTCTCGCCCCTTGAGGGGCGCCCTGCCTCCCTTGAATACTAGGGGACAGGGGTACATGATAAGGATCCCAGCCAGACACGGCCAAGGGATTTCCTTCTTAGAGATAGAAGCTTATCCGACTAGGACTGTTGTGGAGGCCATGGGCCCCGGGTACCTCATTACCAGTACATGGGCCACTCGGATAGAGGATGGGCCAGACCATGTAATTAGAGATAAGATAGCACCCGGCAGGCTGTGCCTTGTATAATAAGGAAACATAGCCTTAGTCAGATAGGATTCTATCTCTAAGAAGGAAATCCCTTGGTCGTATCCGACTGGGATCCTTACCATGTACTCCTGTCCCCTAGTATATAAAGGGAGGCAGGGCGCCCCATGAGGGCACGCAAGATCATTGATCACAAGATCACCTCAGAGGAATAACACCTCAACTAGACGTAGGGTATTACCTCACATCGAGGGCCTGAACCAGTATAATTCTCCTGTGTTCCTCTGCAATCCACCGAATTCCAAGTCGCCGAGTAGCCCCATAATATTATTGCCGGTGCAAAGCATCGACAGTTGGCGCGCCAGGTAGGGGCCCGGCGAATTCTTCATCAACAGATTCGATGGATCCCATCAACGGAGTCAAGGGCTACAAGTTCTCCAATGGAGACACCATCACCTTCGGGAGTCTTGATTTCGTCGCCGATCAACTCGGCAATCTTTCCTTGGCTAAAGCAGATCCTATCTCGCCAGCCGAGGAGCCAGCCGGCGTTACGCCAGTCGGCCCCAAGGACGTCACCATCTCCTTCGACGATCTGCTACGACAGTCCCTCACATCGCCGGACATCGGGACAACTCTCTCATTCGGCGTCCGACTCGTGCTAGGCCTTGAGCCAGCGTGGGTTGGGCCAAGAGGGGGAGAGATCGTCAATCTCCCGTACGGATTCGGCGACGCTGTGCATCTACAACCCGCGCAGCAGACCCGACCTCTAGCGATTCAGTTTGGACACGGTCATGAACTGTTTCAGATTGGATCTAGAGAGGTCGGAGTCGTCCTAACTCCGATAAACTACTCGGAGTCCGACACCAAGTCGGATAGCGGTTCGAGCACCAACTCGGACTCCACCTTGGCAAGCTTCCTCCTCCCCCGCGAGATCTTCATGGCTTCAACGCCACCTTCCGAGGTGCGCCGACTGCAAGAGGAGCAGCAAGAGGAGGCGCGCCGACTACAACAACAAGAGGAGGCCAACCGCCAAGCTCGCAATGACGGGCTACGACAGGCTGGGCGAGCCGCCTAGCAGCAGATCCTCCAAACCAAAGTCGGCGACCACGACGTCTTCGTCACGCCACAACAGAACGTTGTGGCTGCCACAACTCTGCTGGACACGCTCCAGCTTGGGCCGGACCATCAGGCCACACCAACTATCGCCAAGATCAAAGCGATGATCACAGCTGCCGCCTGCCAGCAGCAAGAACAGTCAGGCAACACTCACATACCAACCCATCGGACGGGCTCTCCAGCGGCAGAGTCATCTGCATCAGCGCGACGTCGGGCGGCCGGCTCCACTCGGCAGCGCGAAGAGTCCCGCCAAACAACGCTCGGCAATACCAACTATGACAACCGGCGGCGTCGCCAGTACGACCGCCGACCCAATCAAGACCTCCGAGTGCGAATACAACGCGACCTTCGCCACACCATAAACGCCCGGCGCGAAGAGCGCGAAGAGGATGAACGCCACCGACTGGAGGATGAACACGAGAGCTTCGGTCTCCACTACGAACGGCTACACCGCCAAAACCGAAGCCCAAGTCCTCACGATGACGAAGGCATTCCAGCCTTTACTCGGGAATTACAGGACGTCCGCTGGCCAGTTGGCTTTAAGCCTACCGGAATCGAAAAGTACAACGGCAAGACCAACCTAGAGTCCTCGCTCACCGTTTACGTCCTAGCAGTACAAGCTGCTGGGGGCGACAGCAGAGCCATGGCTAACTACCTCCCAGTCGCATTAGCCGACTCGGCGAGGACATGGCTGACAGGCCTCCCAAGGCGGTCGATCGGTCCCTGGGGACAACTCAGGGAGCGGTTCATCGCTAACTTCCAGGGGACCTACGAGAGACCGGCTTCCGAGCACGAGCTTTACCAGCTGCATCAAAAGAAGAACGAGTCTCTGCGTGAATTCATTAAAAGGTTTTCCGAGAAGCGCAATCAAATTCCAAGTATCAAAGACGAGGTCGTCATCGCCGCCTTCCGCAAGGGAGTAAAAGACGCCCCGCTCATCGCGAAGTTCACTCGGAAGCCACCATCCACTGTGCGGGCTCTTTTCGACATGGCCAACAAATACGCCGACTCGGCTGAAGCCGTCGCTGAGGCCCTCGACGAGAAGAAGGAGCCCCGACAAAAAGACAACAAGGCGAAAGCCGACAACGAGCCGTCTCAGAATAAGTCTGGCAACCGCAAGCGGAAGTCGGACAACGAGGTGGCCAACATGGAGCGCAGTCGGTCGCGGCCCCAGCGGAACAACGACTATCAGAAAGTCATGAGCGGGCCTTGCCCATTTCACCCCAAAGGCCGGCACGCGGCCAAGGACTGCCACATGCTCAAGAAGTTTGCCTCCGAGCAAGCTTCATCGTCTGGCGCCGACAAGGACAAAGACAAGTCAGACTCGGGCCCAGCTGATGATTTCCAGGATCCCCAAGCCGAACTCAACCACATCTTCGGGGGACCACTCGCGTACGAATCCAAACGCAAGCAGAAGCTCTCAATACGCGACATCAACACGGTCTCCACAGCCGACACCCCCCAATACCTGCGCTGGTCAGAAACGGCCATCACCTTCAATCGCGTAGATCACCCAGATCGGATTTCCCACCCGGGACGGTATCCACTCGTCCTGGACCCGGTCGTCAGAAATATCAGGCTGAAGAAAACCCTCATCGACGGAGGCAGTGCGCTCAACATCCTGTTCGCCAAGACTTTGGACGAGATGAGAATTCCTCGTTCAGAACTACGGCCGAGCACTGCGCCCTTCCATGGGATAATTCCCGCCTTGTCATCAACCCCACTCGGGCAGATAACCTTGCCGGTAACCTTCGGCACGCGGGACAACTTCCGTACAGAAAACATCTGTTTCGAGGTCGCCGACATCGAGACCGCGTATCACGCGATACTCGGACGACCGGCCCTCGCCAAATTCATGGCGATACCGCACTATACGTACATGGTGCTGAAGATGCCCGGGCCAGCAGGAGTCCTCTCCCTCCGCAGCGACGCTAAGCAAGCCTTCACCTACGACAAGGAGAGTTGCGAACTGGCTCAAACACAAGAAGCGGCAGTCGGGCGCGATAGCATCCGGCTAGCCGCTACACCCGAAGTTGATCAAGATCCAGTTTCGGCGAAAAAAGTAGCGAAGTCGGGAATTTCAGCGGACTCTGACACGAAGAAGATCCCCCTGGACCCTTCCGACCCCTCCAAGACTGCCTTAGTCGGGACCGGACTCGACCCCAAATAGGAAGACGCGCTCGTCACCTTCCTCCAGGCCAATAAAGATATCTTCGCGTGGAAACCGTCCGACATGCCGGGCGTACCAAGGGAGGTGATCGAGCACGCCCTACACGTAAAGCCAAACGCCAAGCCAGTCAAGCAACGGCTGCGGCGCTTCGCTCAAGACCGCAAGGATGCTATCCGGGAGGAAATCACCAAGCTCCTCGCAGCTGGGTTCATTAAGGAAGTCTACCACTCGGACTGGCTGGCAAACCTAGTTCTGGTCCGGAAGAAAAACGGTAAATGGCGCATGTGCGTCGACTACACCGACCTCAACAAAGCGTGCCCCAAGGACCCATTTGGTCTTCCCAGGATAGATCAGGTGGTTGACTCCATGGCGGGGTGTGACCTACTCAGCTTTCTCTACTGCTACTCGGGATATCATCAAATTAGCCTGAGGGAACAAGATTGTTTAAAAACATCTTTCATCACGCCGTTTGGAGCGTATTGCTATATCACAATGCCGTTCGGTCTGAAAAACGCGGGCGCAACTTACCAACGGGCTATTCAGCGCTGTTTGCACACCCAGATTGGGCGCAACGTGGAAGCCTACGTCGACGACGTGGTGATCAAGACCAAGTCCAGAGAAGATCTCATTGCCGACTTGGAAGAAACCTTCCAAAACCTCCGAAGATTCAAGATGAAGTTGAACCCGGAAAAGTGCACCTTCGGAGTGTCGTCTGGAAAGTTACTCGGCTTCATCGTCTCGCATCGCGGCATCGAGGCTAACCCGGAGAAAGTCAACGCCATCAAGAACATGGCGCCCCCGACCAACCTCAAAGACGTCCAGAAGTTGACAGGCTGCATGGCGGCACTCAGCCGGTTTATCTCCCGACTGGGCGAACGGGGCATGCCTTTCTTCAAGCTCCTCAAAAAGGCGGACACCTTCAAATGGACTCCGGAAGCCCAACAAGCCTTCGAAGACTTCAAACAGTTCCTCACGTCACCCCCCGTGTTGGCATCACCCTTACCCCAGGAACCGCTAATGCTATATCTGGCGGCAACCACTCACGTAGTCAGCACGGTGCTGGTAGTGGAGCGATCCGAACAGGGTCATATTCAGAAAATACAACGGCCAATCTATTTTGTCAGCGAGGTCCTTGCCGACTCCAAAACGAGATACCCGCAGGTCCAGAAGCTGCTATACGGCCTACTCATCACAGTCCGAAAGCTGGTGCACTACTTTCAAGCACATCAAGTCACGGTGGTCACAGCGTTTCCACTCGGGGATGTCCTTCATAATCGCGAGGCCACTGGCCGGATCGCTAAATGGGCACTCGAGCTGATGGCGTTCGACATCACCTTCCAGCCACGGACAGCTATCAAATCTCAAGCTCTAGCCGACTTCGTGGCCGAGTGGACATAAGTTCAACTCCCAATACCAACAGCAAAGCTAGAGTACTGGACAATGTACTTCGACGGTTCCCTACGGATCGGCGGCGCCGGGGCTGGAGTCATATTGACATCCCCCACTGGCGAAAAATTGAAGTACGTTCTACAAATAAGTACGTTCTACAAATCCACTTCCCGGCTTCCCACAATGTCGCCGAGTACGAGGCACTCGTTCACGGGCTCCGCATCGCCATATCACTCGGCATACGTCGACTGGTTGTGCGCGGAGACTCCCAACTCGTGGTAAACCAAGTCATGAAAGACTGGACCTGTCTCGACGATACAATGGCGGCATACTGTCAGGAGATCCGCAAGCTAGAAAATAAGTTCGACGGGCTAGAAATCACACACGTCCTGCGCCAATACAACGACGCGGCAGATGAGCTGGCAAACATGGGATCCAAGCGAGAAGCAGTCCCGACTGGAATCTTCGTCGAGCAACTTATGGAGCCATCAATCAAGAAGAAACCGGCACAAGAGCAATCGGGAGGCGAGCCTACCCCGGCTACCGACGAAGTGCTGTAAATATGTCGAGACTGGAGGAGTCCTGTTGTCAAATTCCTCCTGGATGATGAACTCCCAGAAGATCGCAGTCAAGACGAGCAGGTCAAGCGTCGGAGCAAAAGCTTCCTGCTAGTCGGAGAAGACCTGTACCGAAGGAGCGCATCCGGCGTCCTCATGCGCTGCGTCACCACCGAGGAAGGCAGGTAGATCCTGCATTCAATCCACTCGGGCATATGTGGCAACCATGCTGCATCCAGGACGTTAGTCGGAAAGGCCTACCGGCAGGGATTCTTCTGGCCCACAGCAGTCACAGACGCCAAAGACATCGTTCGCAAGTGCGAAGGTTGCCAGTTCTTCGCAAGGCAAACACATCTCCCAGCCCAGGAACTCCAAACTATCCCTATCTCCTGGCCATTCGCAGTATGGGGGCTCGACATGGTCGGGCCATTCAAGAAAGCGCCAGGAGGGTTCACGCATCTATTCGTCGCTGTGGACAAATTCACCAAGTGGATCGAGGCTAAACCCGTTGCAACAATCACAGCGGCATGAGCAAAGGACTTCATCACAAGTATACTATACCGGTTCGGGGTCCCTAACCGCATCATAACCGACAACGGCACTCAGTTCGCGGCTGGCGTATTCCAAAATTTCTGCGACGATTTCGGCATCAAGATCTGCTATGCATCTGTGGCACACCCGCGGAGCAACGGGTAGGTTGAGCGAGCCAACGGTATGGTCTTACAAGGCATCAAGGCCAGGATATTCGACCGACTACAACCATATGCGGGTCGGTGGGTACAAGAACTCCCATAGTGCACTACTCAGAAGTTAGACTCTTCAGCATCATATCAGCCAGAATAATGTTGCTCATGGCAACTGGTGGCCACGCATGTAGGCCGAGTACCACTTTATGAAAATAGATCCACGGCGTGGTCAGGTGTACTCGAGAAAGATACCTGCATCCCCAATTTTAATGAAGACCAGCTTGTGATCCATATAAGAATATATCCTCGAGACCTGGTGGATAAAACAGATACCCAAACATATATGTTTAGCAATAAGGCTCTCATGAAGCATATCTGTTTACCTCATCGGTTCTTGTTGGTAGCACCAGCGCTATAATTTTAACTCAGCCTGCGGGCGGCCCACATGGAGTGTGCTACTGTAGGAACTCATGTCTTGATAGCCCATTACCGAATAAGCCGGCCTAAACCGACCCACCCAATGTAGGCTCTATAAAATCACCATCCCTCGCATGTCAGGATGAGTTTTTTTGTGTCGGTAACCACAATCAGCCAGAGAAATCCTTATTCGCAAGCCTTTCTGACCTACGTTCTGGATGCAACCTGGTTGCCATAGAAGCCTAAGTAAGTATATTGCAGGATCTGCTTGCCCTCCTCAGGTGTGATGCGGTGCATGAGAACCCCGGATGCGCTTTGACGACGTAAGTCTTCTCTGACTTGGGTAAAGCCGAACAAGTTACTCGAACCTTGCATTAGCAGAGGGTTCGGCTGGCGACCCTCATGGGGCGTACCCTATCCAACATAGTTATGGCCAAATAAGGTACCCGACCCTTGCATTAGCATTGGATTCGGCTGGCGACCCTCATGGGGCGTATACGATCTAACAGAGTTGTGACCAAATAAGGTACCCGAACCTAGCATTAGCATAGGATTCGACTGGCGACCCTCATGGGGCGTACCCTATCTAGCCAAGTAGTACACGAGCCCCAACTGACGCCGAAGGTTGATTATATTAGCCGAATAAGGTACCCGAACCTTTCATTAGCATAGGATTCGGCTGGCGACCCTCATGGGGCGTACCCAACTCAGTGAAGTTGTGACCGGATAAGGTACCTGAACCTAGCGTTACCGTAGGATTTAGCTGGCGACCCTCATGGGGCATACCTCACCAAGCCGAGTGACATACGACCCCTGACTAGTGCCGGAAGTCAGTTGTCAGCTCCCATGGAGCGTAGCCGGGGAAGATGACGTCCCGACTGGTGCAAGTACTCGGTCAGTAGCCCTCATGGAGCATTCCGAGTGTATCTTGGCAGACTAGTCCAGCCCCCGAGCGTAGGAGATAGGCTCGCAGCCTTGAGTTCCTGTCACGCGTATCCGGAGCTGGCCCTGCACTATAAAGATATCGGATGAGTAGCTTCTGACGATGAAAACAATCATCCGAATAAAATGTATTTTACAATATATGTAAATACGTGTTCTTCCTCTTATTGATATTAATTTCTCCAAGTAGTTGACCCCTTACGTTTAAGCACTCTGCCCGACTAGTCATAGCCCCCTAGCGTCGGGAGTTGGCTCATGGCTCTTTCCCAGACACGCGTTTTGGGTGACTTGAGTTCGTCTTTCATGGAGCAAAGTTTCACGGATTGGAATTTATGCTACTCGAGTACTTTTGCAATCATTTAAGAGAAAAAACAGAAAAAAGTGCAACTTGTACACCTATTAGGTGTAAGCGGCTACGGTATTGGCAAAGCCAAGTGAAGAAATATTTATCAAGAAGCGACTTAGCTGTTCGGTATGTTGGAGTGGGGATGTCATCCTGTGGAGGCCATGGGCCCCGGGTACCTCATAACTAGCATATGGGCCACTCGGATAGAGGATGGGCCAGGACTTGTAATTAGAGATATAGTAGCACCCAGCAGACTTTGCCTTGTACAATAAGAAAAATACAGTCCTAGTCGGGTAGATCATATCTCTAAGAGGACATCTCCTAGTCATAATCTAGCGGGGACTCCTACCTTGTAACCCTGTCCCCCAGTATATAAGGGGAGGCAGGGCGCCCCTTGAGGGCACGGCCAGACGGTTCATCAGAATCGCCACCATAATTCCTCAAAGGAATACATACAAACTGGACGTAGGGTATTATCTCACATCGAGGGCCTGAACAAGTACAAAATCCCGCTGTGTTCCTTTGCAATCCACCGAGTTTCCATCCGCCGAGTAGCCCCATATATTTATTGCCGGTGTAAAACATTGACACATCCTTGCGTTTGAGCTTGTGAGCCCCCGAGCATGTCACTTGTTGTTCTGATAATCTTCAGTTGTTGAAGGTTGAAGACGGTTGTGACCGACTGCCACAATGAAGCCGTCTGACTTGCATTCGTGATTCCCAACTTTAGGCAGGACCACATCGTTGGTGCCCTCCCGCTTCTTCTGTCAGGGTGTCTTCTTGTCATCGAGGGCGTTAGCAACAGCGTCGGCCGAGTCGGCGTACTTGTTCGCCATGTCGAATAAAGCCTTGACAGAGTTGGGTGGCTTCCACGTGAATTTGTCGATGAACGAGGTGTCTTTGACTCCATTTCAAAAGGCGGCGATGATGACCTCATCCTTGACATTGGGGATTGAGTTCTTCTTCTCAGAAAACCTCTTGATGAAGTCACGAAGAGACTCGTTCTTCCTTTGATGCAACTGATATAAGTCGTACTCGGAAGATGGCCTCTGGTATGTTCCCTGGAAGTTGGTGATGAAGCGTTCCCGGAGTTCTCCTCATGAGCCGATTGATTGCTTGGGAAGTCCTGTTAGCCATGTCCTCGCTGAGTCGGCTAAAGCGACTGGGAGGTAGTTAGCCATGACTTTGTGATTTCCTCTAGCTGCTCGGATTGCCAGAGTGTAGACCGTGAGCCAGGACTCAGGATTGGTCTTGCCATCGTATTTTTCGATGCCTGTAGGCTTGAAACCCGACGGCCAGTCAACCTGTTGTAGCTCCTGGGTGAAGGCCGATACGCCTTCATCTTCATGAGGGCTTCGACTCTGAATACGGCGGCGAAACCGCTCGTGGTGGAGGCCGAAACGCTTGTTCTCGTCTTCTAGTAGGTGTTGCTCGTCATCTTCTCGTTCACGGTGCCGAGCGTTGATGTCCTGCCGAAGATCACGTCATAGTCGGCCTCGAAAATCCCGGTCGTCCCGACGGTCGCTTCGACGCTGCCGGTTGTTGTTGGGGTTGCCGAGTGACGTTTGGCGTGACTCCGTGTGCTGCCGACTAGAGCCGGCCGCTTGGCGTTGCTTTGAGGTGAACGAGACTGCCGCTGGGGAAGCTGACCGACTGGTCGGTATGAAGGTGTCACCCGACTGTTGGCGCTGCTGGCATGCAGCAGCGGTGATCATGGCTTTTATCCTTGCTATCGTCGGGGTGGCCTGGTGATCAGGCTCAAACTAGAGCATGTCCAGTAGAGTTGCAGCGGCCACAAGGTTCTGTTGCGATGTGACGAAGACGTCGTGGTTGCCGACTTGGGTTTGGAGGATTTGTTGCTGTATGTCGTCGTTGCGGGCGTGCAGGCGTCTTGCTTCTTCCTTTTGTTGTTCTCGTAGTCAGCGTTCCTTCTCCTCTCATAGTCGGTGTGATTTCTCCTCTTGTTGCTCGTGTAGTCGGCGTGATTCCTGAGTATGAGTAGAGCCTTTGGATGCCATGAAGATTTCTCGTGGCGGGGAGAAGCTTGCCGAACTGCTGTCCGACTTAGAGTCGGAATAGTTGATGGGGGTGATTGTAACCCCGACCTCCCTAGATCCGATCTCGAGCGGCTCTGGGCCGTATCCAAGTCGAACACCAGGGGATCGTATTTGCCGCGTTGGATGTTGTTCGAAGATATCCGCGGCATTGCCGAGTCCGAATGGGAGATTGACGATCTCTTCCCTTCTTAGCTCGATCTTGGCCGGCTCAAGGCCAAGTTCGAGTCGAACACCGGAAGAAAGAGTTGTCCCGAGACCCGGACAAGATGAAGATTGCCGCAGCGAGTCGTCGAGGGTTGCTGCAGCGTCGTGTGGGCTGACTGGCGCGGAGTCGGCAGGTTCCTCGGCCGGTTGGATCAGGTCCGTGTCAGCCAAGGTGAGATTGCCGATCATGTCGGCGACGAAGTCGAGACTTCTGAAAGTTATTGTGTCTTCCGGGGAGAATTTGCTGCCGTCGACTCCGGTTGTTGGATCCATCGAGCTTGTAGATGTAGATCTCACCGAAGCCCCTACCTGGCGCGCCAACTGTCGATGTTTTACACCGGCAATATATATATGGGGCTACTCAGTGGATAGGAAACTTGATGGATTGCAAAGGAACACAGAGAGATTTTATACTGGTTCAGGCCCTCGATGTGAGGTAATACCCTACGTCCAGTTGTGGTGTTATTCCTTTGAGGATTTGTGGTGGTGATTCTGGTGAACCAACTCAACATGTGGTCATCTGCCCTCATGGGGCACCCTGCCTCCCCTTATATACTGGGGGACAGGGGTACAAGATAGGAGTTCTAGCCGGATTACAGCCAAGGGATCTCCTCTTAGAGATATAACGCACCTGACTAGGACTGTATATTCCTTTATATACAAGGCAAAGTCTGCCGAATCTAGCTATATCTCTAATTACAAGGCTAGGCCCATCCTCTATCCGAGTGGCCCATATGCTTGTCATGAGGTACCCAAGGCCCATAGCACCCACACACGGCTTTGCAGCCGCAGCGACTTCTCCAGCCTTGCCAACTTCGACCGGCTGCAATCCGAGGTCGGCCACCCCTCGTCCGACACCCCAACGCAATCTGGAACCTTTGGCATGGTTGGGGGGATAGGAAATTTGGGGGAAATGTGGTTGGGGCTGGGGATGGACAAAGGAAAGCGGAATCGCTCGAGCTTCGATGGGGAGGAGCAAGCAATGGCAAACCCTAGCTAAGCGGGAGGCGAAATTTTGGCACGGAGTTGGGAAGACGAAATGATTGGTCGCTTGGGGAAGATAGAGGAATCTTTTCGCTCTCCCCCAGCCTTTATAGAGCCTGTGCCGACTAATGGGCTTGGGCTTACACAGTCGGTACTAGGCCACCAAGACATGAGTTTCTACAGTAGCACGCTCAATATGGGCCGTACGCTGGCTGCATTAAAATCCCAGTACAAGGGCTACCAACAGAAATCGATGAGGTAAACAGATATGCTTCATAAAGGCCTAATTGCTAAACATATATGTTTGGGTATCTGTTTTATCCACCAGGTATTGAGGATATATCCTTATAAGGATCACAAGCTGGTCTTCATCAATATTGGGGATGCAGGTATCTCTCAAGTACACCTAACAACGCAATGGATTTATTTTCATGAAGTGATACTCGGCCTACATGCTTGGCCAACAGTTGCCATGAGCAACATTAGTCCAGCCGACATGACGCTGAAGAGTCTAATTTTCGATTAGTGCACTACTTGGGAGAGACTATAAATATCTTTTCCAGCTGACGTGATGCTGAGGAGTCTAACTTCCGAGTGGGATGCCACTCGGGAAAGACTATAAACCCCCTTTTCCAGCTGACATGAAGCTGAAGAGTCCCATATACGAGTGGCATGCTACTCGACAAGACTATAAATAACATTCCGGTTGACATGATACTGAAGAGTCTCATATACCAGTAGTATACTACTCGGGAAAGACTATAAGGTTGGAGATCTTTGACTTTATGTTTAATTGTTTTCACAATTAAGCACAAAGTCAGGGGCTACACCTAATAGGTGCGCCTATTCGGCACACACTATTCATACATTTACATGAAGCCCTTCATAGCCTCGCTGCCAGCTGACATGAAGCGGGACTAGGGAAGAAGACGCACTCGGACAAAGAGTACTCGGGAGCAATGCACTCGGGCAATCTTCACCATGGAGGATGAGCACTCGGCATCAGCTATGACTCAACTATGAAGGTCTCAGGGGCTACTGTGGAGGCCATGGGCCCCGGGTACCTCATCACAAGCATATGGGCCATTCGGATAGAGGATGGGCCGAGTCTTGTAATTAGAGATATATTGGCACCCAATAGATTTTGCCTTGTACAAAAAAGAATATACAATCTTAGATCATCCAGAGTTCATCAGAACCACCACCATAATCCTCAAAGGAATACATCCCAACTGGACGTAGAGTATTACCTCTCATTGAGGGCCTGAACCGGTATAAAATCTCCCCATATTCCTTTGTAATCCACCAAGTTTCCTCTTGCCGAGTAGCCCTATAATCATATTGCCGGTGTAAAACATCGACACTGGTGCACTATTTTCAGTCACATCAAGTCATGGTGGTCACATCGTATCCACTCGGGGACGTCCTGTACAACCGAGAGGCCACCGGCCGAATCGCTAAATGGGCACTCGAGTTGATGACATTCGACATCACCTTTCAGCCACAGGCAGCAATCAAATCTCAAGCTCTAGCTGACTTTGTGGCCGAGTGGACAGAAATTCCGACGCCTACAACAACAGTGAAGCTAGAGTACTGGACAATGTACTTCAACGGTTCTCTAAGGATCGGCGGCGCCGGGGCCGGCGTCGTACTAACGTCACCCACGTGCGAAAAACTCAAGTACATTCTCCAGATTCACTTTCCAGCTTCCCATAATATCGCCGAGTACGAGGCACTCATCCATGGGCTCCGCATTGCTATATCACTCAGCATCCGCTGACTGGTTGTACGTGGGGACTCTCAACTCGTGGTAAACCAAGTCATGAAAGACTGGACATGTTTCGATGATACCATGGCGGTGTACTGTCAGGAGGTCCGAAAGCTAAAAAACAAGTTCGACAGGCTAGAGATAACTCACATCTTACGACAATACAATGACATTGCAGACGAATTGGCTAACATGGGATCCAAGAGAGTAGTGGTCTCGACTGGGATTTTCATTGAACAATTAACGGAGCCATCAGTCAAGAAGAAACCAGTGCCAAAATAATTGGGGGCTGAACCTACCCTGGCACTAGAAGAAGTACTGATCATATCTCAAGATTGGCAGACTCTAGTGCTCCAATTCCTCTTGGACGATGAACTCCTATAAAATCGCATTGAAGCCGAGCAAATCAAATGTCGCAGCAAATGTTTTCTAGTAGTCAGAGAAGACCTGTACCGCAGAAGCGCATCCGGAGTCCTCATGCATTGCGTCACACCCGACGAGGGCAAGCAGATTCTGCAATTAATCCACTCGGGCATATGTGGCAACCATGCCGCATCCAGGACGTTAGTCGAAAAGGCTTACAGACAGGGATTTATCTGGCCAACAACAATAACAGATGCTAAAGACATAGTTCGCACTTGCAAGGGTTGCCAGTTCTATGCAAGGCAAACAAATCTTCCAACCCAAGAACTCCAAACAATCCCAATCTCTTGGCCCTTTGCAGTACGGGGGCTTGACAAGGTCGGGCCTTTCAAGAAAGCTCCAGGAGGGTTCACACACTTGTTCGTCGCAGTGGATAAATTCACAAAGTGGATTGAGGCAAAACCCGTTGCTACCATAACAGTGGCACGAGCAAAGGACTTCATCATGAGTATATTATACCGATTCGGGGTTCCTAATCGCATCATAACAGACAACGGCACTCAGTTCACTGGCGACGTATTTCAAGATTTATGTGACGACTTCAGCATCAAGATCTGTTATGCTTCTGTGGCACACCCGCGGAGCAATGGGCAGGTCGAGCGTGCCAATGGCATGGTCTTACAAGGTATCAAGGCCAGGATATTCGACCAACTACAACCATATGCAGGGCGGTGGGTACAAGAACTCCCATCTGTTCTCTGGTCTCTCAGAACCACAGTTAGTCGGGTAACAGGGCAATCCCCTTTCTTCCTGGTCTATGGTGTTGAGGCTGTGTTACCAACCGAGTTAGAGTTCAGTTCTCCACGAGTTCGGGCTTACTCAGAAGAGAAATCCAATGAAAACCGACTGGTTCAACTAGATCAGTTGGAGGAAGCTAAGGACATCACAACCATCCAGTCAGCAAGGTATCTTCAAGGCCTGCGTCGTTATCACAGTCGGAATGTCCGTGGCCGCGCCTTTTTGGTCGGGGACCTCATCTTGAGGAAAATACAAACCACCAAAGACAGGCATAAACTATCCCCCCTATGGGAAGGGCCGTTCATCATCGCTGAGGTTACTCGGCCAGGCGCCTACCGACTGAAGACCGAAGACGGTGCCCTAGTCAGCAACTCATGGAATATAGAACAGCTATGCCCTTTCTATACCTGAGCTTTGTACCTTCTCATATACATATGTATAAAGTTTTTTCTCTGACTCACTACGTCGCTTGTTTCAACCGAGTAGTAAGTTGGGGGCTGCATGTATTATATGTTCTTTGTCAACAACATACGAGCTTGTTTTATCTAAGTTATGAAGTTTTACAATGACTATGTTGTGTTTGCTCGAGTATAGCATTCTGAATAATTTTTATTAAGTTCCTATCAATCAACTCGGCGTAGACTATATAGTCAGGTAAAGCTAATGATAACTAGGGAAAACCAAGAACTCAACGGCATTGTACATATATTTACACATGTCTTTACAAAAGCTTTACATACACCGACTGCATAATGGATTGTTCTTACATTCCTAGGTCCTTTGTGATCGTCTCTGCAGTCGGCCTCACCTAGGTAATCAACTCCGATGTAATCAACTCCGATGCTTCCTCAGGTGTTGTCTCTTCGGCAAACCCCTCACCGATGGCCTCAAAGTCTACCCTAGGGAAGATCAATTTGGTCATGGCAAGGGTCTGGGCCACGCCCTCGGGGCTTGGCTAAGGCGCGCCTGCACCTGGGAGATCGTGTTGGAGCTTGTCCCAACGTAGTGAGGATCCATAATATCAAGGAGCCCTTTCACGGATTCGGCAAGAATCTCCCATGACTCCTTGACAACTTTAATCTCTGCTGCAAAGGCCTGGAATTGGATTTGGGCATTGGCTCTTGAAGCTGCTTGGGTTCATAGACAAGTATACTTGTTAGCCAAAATTACAGTCGGAGTAACAAGAGAATTGGTTAAGGTTATGGTCAGAGAGGAGGCTTACTATCATAGTCGGCCTCTACTTTGGCTTTGGCCTTCTCCAGTTCAGCTTTAGCCTTTTCAACCTTTTTCATCTCAGATTCCTGTTGTTTCTTCTCTTCTGTCTGGGCCTTCAACTCGGCTTCGAGGGCTGTACATCAGAATAGTTATGAACTCGAGATTACAGTCGGGACACAATTGGGCAATCGGGAAATAGCAAAGCTGGAGAAGTACACTCGGGATTTATTCAGGAAGACAAATACAGGAGACTTACTTCTGATCTTCTTGGCTAGAGCCCAATTCTCATCCCTGAGCTGGTCAACTGCTCCCTTTAGCCACGTCTCCCTCTCCTGACTAGACCATTCCAGGTCGGCCTTCTCGGCATGGAGCTGGCCCAACCGTTGGAGATCGGGGGCAAGCTGGGTCAGGACCTTCTTCATTTTCTCTGAGCAATCGAGTATCCTCTGCTCGGAACAAAAACAGAGCAAAACAGAGTCAAGAGGCAGAGAACCAATACAGGGAAGATTTTCAAGAACTCAATATGGCAAGAGCCATACTTGGACTCCCCGGGACACGGTGATTGCAGCACGAAGAAGAGCTTCGTGCTCCCTCTCTGTTGCCTCCTCATCATGCTCCTAGCTTTCCGCGACTCCCTCGGGGGATACCCAGTGGAATTTCCTTGGGAACCTATGAGGAGGGGCTTTGTCACGCCCAGAAATTCACCAGAATTTCCAAAGCTAATTTGTGCAATAAATCCTTGTCCAGGAATCAGCCGAGGTACACAAATCGACAATTTGATAAACATAACCAAAACGAAATAACGATAAATACTTACAACAGAGGCACTTAGTCCTCACACAGAAGAAAACAGCAGCGGAACGGCAACTAGCGTAGCTTCAGCTCCAAGCCACAGGCAGCTCAACTGGGGTATAAGCCAAACACCAACTTCTCCTCCTCGCTAAGGCTTCACTCTAAAGATTTGCAATAATGCAAGACTGAGTACCACCCACCGTACTCAACAAGCTACACTAGGGAATGCAATGTAATGCAATAGGATACCAAAGGAAAGGCATAATATGGCTTATTTGCGTAAAACCGCATTTAAAATATTTGCATTTAAAATCATTGAAAACCATATAGTTTAATTAATAATCAACATTAAATCCATCTCTAAACAACGCTCCAACGCAGTTCAGGCCCAAACCATAACTTCTCCAAACAGGAGCTAATAAATTCCATCATTTATCATCATTATTAAATAGTATGGGACTAATCACATAAAATATTGCTAGGCTCGCCCTTAACCGTGGGCACGGCTATTCGAATAGTTTTACTCTAGCCAGAGATGTACCAATTTACCCACAAGACACAACTCCACAACACATCACTGTGCCCCTAAATACCACCACGGTATCTCGGAAAGGAGTGGTGACAGGATTATCGATGTAGCTCGCACAATAGGAGAGCCTCCCGCCGAACCTCCAGTCTTTGGTAGGGGTGATCAATGCCTTTCCGCAAGACGGTTCGACGCCCAAAGTATGGACTTATTGTCACTGCCATGTGTGGACTTATACCAGCCACAAACACGCCCTGGTGCCTCCTATTGAACTCGACACACTTCAAACTCCTGCTATCCCATACTAGCTTGTGGTTAGCACGAGTGTTGCTTCGCAACAAGTAGTCCGCGAACCGGTCCTTAACTATCATGAGTACCGCTAGTAACATTCCAACCATGGTACTCACAATCCACCATTTATCCATATTTTAGTTGATACCATTAATTAACCAGCCACGACTCACGGTCGTGAAAATATAGCCATTAATCCATAATTAATCATAAATGAGTCATTAGTTACCCACATAAAATGACACTATAGTTTCTAGGCATGGCTAAGCAAAATCCTAAACAATCTAGCTAGACCATTAAATAGTCATCCAGCTAGTTAGTATTATTCACCCAAGATATCAAGGTATAGATAGCAATAACAAAATGACCATAAATATCAAGGAATATTAGCTATTAAATAATTACTCGTAATAATGTCATTCTAAAGCATTTTATGCAATAACTTTAAAATAAAATAGCTTTTACAAACGGGATCAACATGCTCAAGAAGATTGTCATGTAACTTGCCTTGCAATCGCAAAACGTCTTTAAATACTCTTCCGAACTCTTCCGCAGACTCCGCAGTCTTCCGAATCGGCGAAATACGTAACTACACGTAAAACGATCATAAATCCTAAAAAACTCCAAATAAACAATACATAAAAATATACAAACAAGTAAATTATAATTTTTGATGAATTTAGGAAGAAGAACGGGTCGATTCGGACTTCAAACGGAAAAGATATGACTGTTGGAATATTGAATTCGGAATAAATCCGAAAAGAATTGAGGAAGAATATTTTCGAAAATATTCTCTAGATTTTTAAATTAGAATAATTATTTTAGATAAGTGGTGACATGTGAGATCCAGTCGTCATTGGCATAGAAGAGAGGAAAACGCCGAGCCCACAGAACAGTGGCCCATGGCTGGCTCGAACAGGAGCCCGCGGCAATGGCGTGGCAGAAGAGAAGCTCGGCGGCGCGTCGATGTCGACGGCAGGGAGGATGGCGTGGCACCGGGTCAGCGATGACAGACCGGCGGCGGCAGGCGGCGACGAGCCGGCAAGGTGTAGAGGGGAGCCGGCCATTGGCGGCGCGGCAGCGACGCATCGGTGACGACGAAGGACGGACGAAGGACGGCAGCAGGCGGCGGCACCAGGGATGGGACCGGAGAGGCCTGAAGGCGGCGCGGCGGACCGGCGACGGAGCAGCGACCCGGGCGACGCGACGGCGGACGGCCAGGAGGGAGCGGGCGACGGCGCCTCGATGGCTGGACAGCGGTGCTGAGGCAGGCAGCCAGGGCGATGGCGGAGCGGCCGGGGCACCGGGGCGGAGGCCGAGAGGAGGCGACGTCATTGGGGCGGCGCATTGGCGTCGGGACGACGGACGGCAGCGGACGCCGAGGGGCGCCGGAGTGGAAGGAGATGAGGAAGAGAGGCGGCGGCTTCGGGCGAGGCGGCGCACAGGCGGTAGACGACGATGGCGACTACCTGGTGACGACGATTCGTTGGCAAGCCGAGACCAACAAGGGACAGGCGACACGGCGGGCTGGGAAAAGAAACAGGGCGCCGGGGAACAGAGAAAGGATGGGAGCGGCCTGGAGCTCACCAGCGGGCGCAGGCGAATACGATGACGACTGCCCGGCGACGATGGCGCTGGACAGCGGCGGCGGCTTGCAGGCGACGGCGCTGGAAGCAGGGCAGCGGCGTTGGCGGAAGCAGAGCAGGCCGGCGGCAGCCTGGCGAGCGGCAGCGGGGCGGCGGTGGTAGATGCAGAGGGCGGCGGCGGCTTCCTGGGGCGGCGCTAGGGCACAAGGCTGGCGGCGGCTCTGGCTTTATAGGAGAGGGAGTCCGGGGTGGCCACGGGTGGAGGAAACGCCGGATTCGGCGGCGGCAGGCGCGGGCAGCATGCAGCAGCGTGGTTGGCTGGGCCCGCGGTGAAGCAGCGGCAGGCAGGCCGGGGCTGGGGCGGCGCGGCGCTGGGCCAGGGCCAGCGGCGGCAGGCTCGGGCTGAGGCCGAGGGGCTGAGGGGCAGGCAGGCACTGAGGGCTGGGCCGAGGAGCTCAGCCAAGGGAGCCCGAGAGGAAGAAGGAAGGAAGAGGGAGGAAGAAGGAAGGAAAAGAAAGAAAGAAGGGGAAAAATGAAAAATGGAGGAAAAAGGAGAAAAGGGAGGAAAAGGATGGGGCTTTTTGGGAAAGATTCCAAAATTTGGAAAATTGAAAACTCAGGGGTATTTTGCAGAATCTGGGATTTGGGGAAAGCTTCGGATTACTAGAGATAATTAGAATATCGAGTCAAAGGAATTTTGGGGTGAAACGAATATTTGGAATATTGAGGATTTGGATTTTATTCGATAAAATCAAAGGGGAAAAATAATGGATATTCGATAAAAAGGAATTGAGTAAATTCGAGTCTGTCGGATTTGGGACTTTGGGGGATTTCTTCGGAGTCGGACTTTTTGGGGAATCAAAAATTCGGGGACGACAACCTGAGAAAGGTACAAAGGGATTTGATAGAGAACGACCCGAGAAAAGGGAATTGGAATCTGTTTAAGTAATTACTGAAATTGATTTTTGTGGCATTAAGATTAATTCTGAAGCTCCGAAAAATCTGAGAAAATTTCAGAGTGTAATTACACGCAAATAATTTATTAAAAATAATTTCAACCATGGTTTATTAAAGAAGTTTTTATTTCCCATTTTTTACTTTACTTAATTATTTTACTTTATAATTTAATATAAATTCTAGAAAACCAATTATTAATTAATTATTTAATTCCCGAAAAATCGCGCTGTGACAGGCTTCAAGTCTAGGGAGATCCAATTCTGAAGATGACGACGATGATATGGATGGCGACAAGGTCCTGGCCTCCGGCTCGGCAACTACTGGGGCCTCAGGGACTCACTCAGGGGCTGGGACCACGGCTTCAGTATTTACCCCTTGGTCAGCCAACACTAGTGGCCCTGCTGTTGGGACAGCTTCAGTTTCTGCAACTGAGGCAGTTGTCGGCTCAGCAGATGAGCTTGTTGGTGTTGGCTCGGCTGGGGCTGGCTTGGCAGCAGGAGCAGTCGGCGTAGTCTTTTTTAGATCTACGTCAACTCGCCTCCTGCACAATGAGTCAAATATCAAGACATTATCACACTAATCAAGATGTTTAGAAGAAACAAGACTGCTTACCTCTTGGAGGATTTGAACTTCCACGAGGGGGTTCCTGATGTCGGTAGTGGAGAGCTGTTGGCCATCGGGCTCATCGGCGCGGCAGTCCGCGGTGGCATCTTGCTCTTGGTCGGCCTAGTCTCTGGGACAGCTGACTGGGGTGCTAAGGCACTTGGTGGTGCCGCTCTTTGGCTCAACGTTGCTGATCTTGTACTCGGTGGCACCAGCCTTGGGCTCGATGTTGCTGAGCCCGCCGGTATCGGTCTCGGGCTTGGACTCGGTGGCCTAGGGGCTACGCTGGTGGTATCTTTTATCTTTAAGCTCCCAGCTGCGGCACTCGGCCTGCTAGTTCTCTTCTTGCCTGGATTTTTGATAGGTTTTTTCCCAACCCTCTTGGAGCTGGGCTGGGCAGCAGAAGGACTCAATGGCCTCTTCTTCGACTGGACAGCCGATAAAGTTTGGGAGTCATCATCAAACTCCTCACATTCCTGCAAGAGATTCAAACAACATACATCATACATTGCAGAGTAATCTAGGACGCACATTAACAAGCATTCATCACAGAATGACAACAATTTAGCAACCAGCATTTCAATATTACCTTTGGACGAGGCCTTTTTAGGCTATTGGCCACAGTGGTGCGCTCTGCATCTTCAATTTCAACCACCCCGCTGGAGAAATAACTGAGCAAGATGTCAGTCACTTTGTGCTTATCAGTCAGATCTAGATATTCTCGGCTGGGATCATTTTTCCCCTAGTAATCCCAGCCGAAGTGGCTTCTTAGCTTCAATGGCCTGATACGCCAGGTCAGGAAATGTCTGGCCACCCAAGGACCAGTCAATCTAGAGCTCTTCAACTTGTCAATCTTACCAATCAATATACATACTTGGCCCATCTCCTCAAAGCTTGGCACAGACGACCAGTTGGGCGAGACCACCAGAGACAAGCCGGTAAACAGGGGCAAAGAAGGTTCAAGATCAGAACAATAGAACCACTCCTTATGCCAGCCCTTAAGGGAAGTTTTCAGAGGAACATGAAGATATATCTTTTTCATCTTGTTTCTAAGTTGAAGACCGGCTCCCCCTATCACCTGGACTTTGTTTTTGGAGGGTTGGGGTTCGATGTGGAATAGATATCTAAACAGATTGAAATGGGGCTCCATACATAGAAAGCATTCACATAGAGTTGCAAAGATTGAGATTTGCAAGATGGAGTTGGGATTCAGATTCACCAACTCTAGCCTATAGAAGGAGAGAAGTTGGCACAAAAATCCGAAGAAGAAAGAGATAGACCCCGGTCAAAGAAAGAGGCGAAGACTACAGTCTCACTAGATTGGGGCACTGGGATCGATTCCCCCTTAGTCGGACGCCAATGGATGACTTCGTGGCTTTGCAATCTCAGCTGTCTCTCCAAGTACTTCAACTTAGTCGAACCACAATCCGAAGTCGGCCAGGTCTCATTAGACACCTCCGGGGTTTCTGAAGCTCTCGGCATTGCTGAGGGTGAGAAGATTTGGGGGAAATGCTATTGGGGGCTTAGAATGGACGTATTGAAGCGCGATCGCTCAAGTTTCAAGGGGGAAGAACAAGCAATGGCGAACCCTAGTGAGGCGAGGTGCGAAATTTCGGCGCGGAAGTTGGAAGACGAAGCGATTGGTGGATTGGAGAAGATGAGGGAATCTTTTTGCTCTCTCCCTGTCTTTATAGAGCCTATGCTGATAAGTGGGCTTGGGCCTACAAATTTGGTATTGGGCCACAAGGTATTAGTTTCTATAGTAGCACGCTCTATCTGGGCCGCTCGCTGGCTGTGTTAAAATCACAGTGCTAGTGCTACTGACAGAAACCGATTAAATAATCAGATATGCTTCATGCAAAGCCTACAGCCGGATGTATACATTCAGGTATCTACATTATTTACCAAGTATTGAGGATATTTCCTTATAAGGATCACAAGCTGGTCTCTATTAAAATTGAGGATGTAGGTATCTTTCAAGTACACCTGACCACATATTGGGTTAAAATCCATAAAGTGGTACTCGGCCTACATGCTTGGCCAATAATTGCCATCAGCAAAAATTCTTCCAGCTAACATGACGCTGAAGAGTCTAGTTTCCGAGTGACATACTACTCAGGAAAGACTTAAAAATATTACGGTTGACATGATACTGAAGAGTCTCATATACCAGTAGTGCACTACTCGGGAAAGACTGCAAGATCAAAGATCTTTGACTTTATGTTTAATTGTTTTACAATTAAGTACAAAGTTGGGGGCTACACCTAATAGGTGCGCCTATTCAGTGCACACTATTCATACTTCTACATGGAGCCCTTCATAGCCTCACTGCCAGTTAACATGAAGCAGGACTCGGGAGAAGAAGCACTCGGACAAAGAGTACTCAGGAGCAATGCACTCAGGAATACTTCACCGTGGAGGATGAGCACTTGACGTCAGCTGTGACTCAATTATGAAGGTCTCAGGGGCTGCTGTGGAGACCATGGGCCCCGGGTACCTCATGACAAGCATATGGGTCACTCGGATAGAGGATGGGTCTAGCCTTGTAATTAGAGATATGATAGGACTCGGCAGACTTAGCCTTGTACGATAGGGAAAATACAGTCCTAGTCGGGCACATTATATCTCTAAAAGGAGATCCCTTGGTCGTAGTCCGACTAGGACTCCTACTTTGTAACCCTGTCCCCCAGTATATAAGGGGAGGCAGGGCGCCCCCTGAGGGCAAGTTCATCAGAACCACCACAATACATCCTCAAAGGAAATACACCACAACTGGACGTAGGGTATTACCTCACATCGAGGGTCTGAACCAGTATAAACTCCTTGTGTTCCTTTGCAGTCCACCGAGTTTCGATCCAACGAGTAGCCCTATATTCATATTGCCGGTGTAAAACATCGACAAGGAACTTCTAGAATTCTTCAAAGGCTTGCTGAGATTTTGGTGTCTATTGGAAATTATTAGCTTTCTTCAATAATTTGAAAAAGGGCATACCCCATTTGCCGAGTAGGAAAATGAATCGGCTGAGTGTTGCCATGCAGCCGGTTAGCTTCTGTACACCCTTTTTGCTAGTCGGGGGTGCCATGTTCATGATAGCGTTGATTTTTTCTGGATTTGCTTCGATGCCCCGTTGTGATACCATGAAACTGAGTAGTTTTCCCGAAGGTACTCCGAAGACGCACTTTTCTGGGGTTAGCTTCGTCTTGTATCTTCGAAGACTTTGAAAAGTTTCCTCCAAGTCAACGATGAGGTCTTCCTTGACTTTGGTCTTGATCACCACGTCGTCGACATATGCCTCCACGTTGCACCCGAGTTGTCACGTCCGGATTTTTTGTTTTCCGTTCTTTTTGTCCAATTGCGAAAATTCACCCTTGTTTTATCGCCTAAAATAGCTTAATGAAAAATTTCGTAATAAAAAGGATTTAATATGATTAAATAATTAATTACGGTGTGATTTGTGGCTGTTTTCTTAATCGGGTTTATTTGGATTTCGGAAGTGGAGCTCATTCCCAATTTATTTTTCTCCCAGAGGTCCAAATTCATTCTCCAATTTCCCCAAATAATTCCAATAAATTCAGAGTCCGAATTCAGAAATTTTCCGCAAAAGCCCCCTGCCTTTTTCCTTTTCTTTTTCCTTTCCTTTCCCTTCCTTTCTCTTTTCCACTCAGGCCCCTGCCTTTCTTCCTTTTTCTTTCTTCCTTCTTTCTTCTACCTTCGGCCGGCCTGCCTGCCTACCTCCTGTGCCGTGGCGGCCCAGCCGCCACAGGCCTGCGCCGCGCCGAGCTCGGCCCCGCCCCTGCGCCTAGCTGCAGGCCTGCGCCGCGCCTGCCCCAGCCGAGCCATCGCCTCCCCGGCCTCGCCCCGACGCCGCCGCCCACCGCTGCCGGTCCGCCGCCGCCGCCGACGCCGGTCCTTCGCCGCTCGCCGACGCCGCCGCCGCCCGGTCTACCTCCCCTGTGCCGCTTCTACGCTGCCGCTCGCCTGGCCAAAGCAGTCGGCTGGCCGACAGGGGCGGTGCCTGTTGCCTGTGTTTCCCATGTGACTTTGACACGTGGGACCCGCCTGTAAAATCTCCTGTTGATCCACATCGTTGGATGTCCTAGATTAATCTCAGCCATAGAATTTCCTAATCCATTCTTGCCACATCACCTCGCCATATCATTGCCACATCGTCCAATCCAATACGTGTGCCACCACGTGACGTCCACATCGTCTGGTCCACCATATCTTTCAATTCTCCCGGTCCATAGACCGAGTCCGTCGTTCACCATTTCACTGACGGTGGTCCCCATCCCTTTTCCTCCAAAAGATAATTCAATTTCCGAATTTAAAATGTAGAGAATATTCTAGGAATATTCTTTCTCTTTTTCCTCGGATTTTTCTGAATTCCAAACTTCCGGAGTTCATATCTCATCCATCCGGACTCCGATTCGACCCGTTCTTTTTCCTAAATTCTTCTAAAATCGAGCTCTACCTCCTGGTTCAATTGGTTATTTTTAATTGATGTTATTCAGGCTGTTTTCTTGTATTTATTTATTTCCTGTTGCGAACGTATAGACGCGGCAGCCGAGGAGCAGTTCGCCGTAGAAGACGCAGAGCAAGGACAGTACTTGGAGCAAGGCAAGTGCACTCTTTGAACATATTGGACCCAATTTATAAACTATTTTTATTGTGAAACATGCATTCTTTTTATTTACAAATTATCGATGGGTAACATGACCTAATTGTTATCATTCCATGTCTTTGATTATTGAATATCCTGTAATACTTTGTCACCCTAGCCTTGGTGAGTTGAACATAGGGGTCAACTCAGGGTAGAGTAGTAATTGCTTAGCCCCGCTCAAGTTGTTTTACAAGCAAAACATAATGATGATTAATGATATACTTATCACTGTTTTATTTAAGCTGTGTGGCTGTGTGCTATCTTTCTGGTAGCATGTGTTGCACCGTGTAGTAAACAACGGGCGGATAAAATATTTTGGACTGGGGTGATGGGTAGTTCTGTGTGAACCTAGTACGAGGGTGATGTATCTGTGTGATCCTTACCAGTTGAGGTATCTGTGTGATCCTTACCAGGTTAGGTCTCTGTGTGAGCCTAATGTGAAGCTGTGTGCTATTGTAGTTTTGGCAAGTTGCCCTAGTCAGTTAAGGACTTTACTTCGTAAGTCAATGATCTGAGCCTAACGTACAACCACATGCCCTAGTGGGAAGGACCTGGCCTAGTAGGATTCCGAGTCTTGGCACTGCCGGCCCAAGTGATTAGATGATAGGTGTTATGGTTAGCCATGGGTACTTTCTTCTCTGTGTGAGGGAAAGGTGGCTCATGAGGGAAGGTAGTGTTGAGGCAGAGTTTTTAAAAAGCCTTGTTACAGATTTCTTGGCCGCACACAATGAGAAGTGTGATATTTGCGCATGGCCGTTAAGAGGATGATGTATCTTGTGGGTAAAGCTGTACAACCTCTGCAGAGTGTTTAATTAATCTATTCGAATAGCCGCGTCCGCGGTCATGGACATGCTCGGTGAATTCTAATGAGGGGTAGTTTGCGAAAACTAGGGATGGTCATGATGCTGTGTGCAGGAAAATGATTTAGCTATGTGGTCCTGTGTGGACAGGTCCTGTGTGGATGGTAATACCCGTGATTTTAAACGTTGTTTTAACTCTGTTTATAAATTGTTTATAAATGCAACTGCTGTGTTATGCAAAATAGCTTTAGCCTTTCTTTGTCAGCTGTGCATATGCATATTTCCGTGCACTTGCTGAGTATTACATGTACTCACCTTGCAATTCCCCCCAATTCCAGAAGAAAAGTGTCCGCTGTTTCCGGAGGAGTTTGCTACTGAAGACGAGGAATAGGCCGTGTGTCCCAGTTGACTGCCTGTGGCATGTTAAATGGAGCTTCTACGCATTTATTTTATTTCCGCTGCTATCTTGTTTTCTTTAGGCCCTTCGTGGCATAATAAATGTAAACTTTAGCCATAAGGCTTGTCACAGTCAATTTATTAATAAATAGTTTGGTTTCTTCGTGATGTTGGCTGTGATATTATTCTTGTGACTGTGTGTGCTAGCATGATCCTAGGCTAGTACGTGTACACAGAGGGTCCTATGTTGGGGTCCCACATGAGTTGAGTGTGAAGACACTGCTGGATGGCACGTTGGTACGTGTGAAGGCCATGGGCCCCGAGTACCTCAAGGAAGGCAATTACAGCCACTCGGACAGAGGGTGGGCCGGTCCCTACAATTGGAGATAGAGTAGGACTCGGCTTCATATTGCCTTGCATGACAAGGAAAGGGATATAATCCTAGCCGGACTCTCTATGTACTAATAAGGAAAGCTCTTGGTCGTATCCGACTGGGTTTCCTACCCTGTAACCCTCATCCCTCTAGTATATAAGGAAGGGTAGGGAGCTCCCTAGGGCATAGTGCAATCTCACCAGAGAAACCTCAAAGACAATACACCATAACTGGACATGGGGTATTACCTTATCTCGAGGGCCTGAACCAGTATAAATTGTTTTATGTTCCTTTGCAATCCATCAAGTTTAGGTCTCACGAGTAGCCCCATATTATTATTACCAATACAAAACATTGACAGTTGGCGCGCCAGGTAGGGGCATCGGCGAGATCATCTTCGACAAGCCTGATGGATTCAACCACCGGAGTCGACGGCATCAACTTCTTCCTCGGGCAAACAATCACCTTCGGGAGCCTCGACTTCGTCGCTGACGAATTCGGGGCTCAGGTCTCGGGATCCGAGTCGGACAAGGTGAGGTTGCCAAATTCGTCGGCAATGAAGTTGAGGCTCCCGAAGGTGATTGCTTGCTCGGGGAAGAAGTTGATACTGTCGACTCCGGTGAATGAATCCATCAGGCTTATCGAAGATGATCTCGCTGATGCCCCTATAAAAGCAGGGAGAGAGACAAAATATTCACTCGTCTTCTCCAATCCGCCAATCGTTTTGTCTTCTAGCTTTCGCGCCCAAATTTCGTGCTCCGCCTCACTAGGGTTCACTGTAGCCTACGCCCCTGCTCGAGACTCGCCCGATTCTACTTCGCCTTATCCATTCCAAGCCTCCGCAAGTCTTTCCCCCAAATCTTCTCACTCCCAGCTGTAAAATCATGTGCTGAAAAATTGGCTTATGCTTATCTTGTGATTTATAAACTTGGCATTGGAAAGTGTGATAAGCGTGTGTATGACTGACATGGGTCAGGTTACGAATATCTGTGCCCGAAAATGGTGTGTTTGGTCTATTTGTGTGTAGGTACTTGGGGTCAATCTTGGTTAACGACGGGGATCGGGACTAAACTCAGGAAGGAGTTTAGGTCCAGAACGGTCAAGGATGTCAGGTGACAAGGTGAGACACAAGGTGACACACGGTGAGTGAAAACCGTGTGGGAAGATCTTCGAAACGGGCTTCACAATGTTACATGCAAGCGCTAGAAACTCGCGGAAAAATTGTGAAAAAATTGAATAGAAAGTCGCGAGGAAGAAAAGAATTAAAAAGGAAAAAAAGGAGCACTACAGTACTCTGTACTGTAGCACATGGGGTACTGTAGTGATCGCTACAGTACATGGCTGGCGGAGGAAGGTTAGCGGGCTACGACCACGTTCAGTCCAGATGGTCCACGAAGGGGTTTTGGTTCTATAAATAGTGATTCCTTGTTAATTTTTAGCGGAGTTTTTTTAGGGTTTCTAGAGAGTGAATTTATCGTGGAGAAATCTTTTAGATGTTTTGGAGAAACATCTTGTAAGCACAATCTGGTAAGAAAGGTAAAATTTATGGAAGATTAGTGCGGTAATTAATCCCTCTTTCTCGTTTATCTTTATGCATGTCTAGCGATCGATTTTAGATTGATTTATTTTTCCTAAGATTTGGGTTGGTTTCTTTGATCTAAAATCTAGCTAGGGTGTTTTTCTAGTGTTCTGGAAAGTTTGGTTGGTTAATTATTTTCGGATCTCGTTTAATCAATTAATTAGGGCTTAATTAATTTCCGTCAATCTTCTGTTCAGTAATCTTGTTTCACTAATATCTCGAGATCCGGAAGTCCGATTGAAGTGATTCTAGTTGGGTTTGTTTGCAAATTTTGTCTAGTTTATTCTGACAAATTTTCAGGTCAATCGAAGTTACGGATCTACGGCTATAATCTGTTTAGTGATGAAACAATGTTCTATCCAGATTCTGAAAACGCGATTTTTCAAGTTTTGTGGTTAAGGGAAAGTGTTAATTTTATTTTTGACTTATGCAATCATTCACCCCCCCTCTGATTGTTTATCTTAGTGTGAGTCGATCCTACACCAGCAATGCTGAGAGCCCCATTTGAGATCCTAGAGATGTCCGCCAAAGTTTGGCCGATGTCGGACTTGTGGAGGCCATGGGCCCCGGGTACCTCACGACAAGCATATGGGCCACTCGAATAGAGGATGGGCCTAGCCTTGTAATTAGAGATATGATAGAGCTCGGCAGATTTAGCCTTGTATGATAAGGAATATACAATCCTAGTCGGGCAAGTTATATCTCTAAAAGGAGATCCCTTGGCTGTAGTCCGGTTAGGACTCCTACTTTGTAACTCTGTCCCCCAGTATACAAGGGGAGGCAGGGCGCCCCTGAGAGCAAGTACAGGTAAGATTGGAGGTTCACAAGAATCACCATCATACATCCTCGAAGGAAATACACCACAACTAGACGTAGGGTATTACCTCACATCGAGGGCCTGAACCAGTATAAGCTCCCTGTGTTCCTTTGCAGTCCACAGAGTTTCGATCCGACGAGTAGCCCTATAATTATATTGCCGGTGTAAAACATCGATAGTTGGTATGCCAGGTAGGGGTTTCGACGAGATCTACATCAACAAGCTCGATGGATCTAACAACCGGAGTCGATGGCAGCAAATTCTCCCTCGGAGGCACGATTACATTCGGAAGCTTTGACTTCGTCGCCGACAAGTTTGGCAATCTTACCTTGGCCGACTCGGACCAGATCCGATCGGTCGAGGAACCGGCCAACTCCGCGCCAGTCGGCCCACATGATACCACAGCAACCCTCATTGACTTGCTACGGCAATCTTCCACTTGTCCGGGTCTTGGGGCAACTCTCTCCTTCGGTGTTCGACTCGGACTCGGCCTTGAGCCGGCCGGGGTCGGGCGAGGAAGGGGGGAGATCATCAATCTCCCGTACAGATTCGGCGACGCCGCGGATATCTACAATCTACATCCCACGTGGCAGACCCGATCCCTTGGAGTTTGACTCAGATACGGCCTAGAGCCATTCGAGATTGGATCTAGGGAGGTCGGAGTCGTCATCACCCCTATCAACTATTCTGACCTCGACTCTCAGTCGGACTCTGACTATAAGTCGGATAGCAGTTCGGTAAGATTCTCTCCGCCATGTGAAGTCTTCGTGACGTCCAAAGGCACTACTCCTACTCAGGAGGCACGCCTACTACGCGAGTAGCAAGAGGAGCAGGCCCACCGACTGCGAGAACAACAAGAGGAAGAAACAAGACGCCTGCACGCCTGCAACGACGATCTGCGTGGGGCTGAGCGGACTGCTCAGCAACAGGTCCTCCAAACCCGGGTCGGCGACCACGACGTCTTCGTTACACCTCAACAGAACATCGCAGCCGCTACAACCCTGCTGGACAGGCTCCATTTTGGGCCTGATCATCTGGCCACCCCAACTATAGCAAGGATAAAAGCCATGATCACCGCTGCTGCATGTCAGCAGGGCCAACAGTCGGGCAATACCCTCATACCGACCAGTCGGTCGGCTTCCCCAGCGGCAGTCTCATCTGCCTCAACGCGATGTCGAGCGGCCAGCTCTAGTCAGCCGCACACAGAGTCACGCTGGACGTCACTCGACAACTCCAACAACAAACAGCGACGTTAAAGCAACCGTCGAGACAACCAGGATCTTCGAGGCCGACTACGGCGTGATCTTCGGCAGGACATCAATGCTTGGCGTCGCGAACGAGAGGAAGACAAGCAACGCCAACTGGAAGATGAAAACAAGCTCTTCGGCCTCCACCACAAGCGGTTTCGCCGCTGTAGACGGGGTTGGAGTCCACACACAGATGAAGGTGTACCGGCCTTCACCCACGAGCTACAACAAGTCGACTGGTCGTCAGGCTACAAGCCGACTGGAATTGAAAAATACGACGGGAAGACCAATCCCGAGTCCTGGCTCACAGTCTACATTCTGGCAATCCGAGCAGCTAGAGGAGATCACAAGGCCATGGCTAACTACCTCTCAGTCACCCTAGCCGACTTGGCGAGGACATGGTTAACGGGACTTCCCAAGCAATCAATTGACTTTTGGGGAGAACTCCGGGAATGTTTCATCCCCAACTTCTAGGGAACATACAAGAGGCTATCTTCCGAGTACGACCTATATCAGTTGCATTAAAGGAAGAATGAGTCTCTTCGTGACTTCATCAAGAGGTTTTCTGAGAAAAAGAACTCAATCCCGAAGATCGAGGACGAGGTCGTCATTGCCGCCTTTCGAAAAGGAGTCAAAGACACCTCGTTTATTGCTAAATTCACTCGGAAGCCTCCCAACTCTGTCAAGGCTTTATTTGACATGGCAAACAAGTACGCCGACTCGGCCCACGCTATTGTTGAGTCCATCGATGACAAAAAGGCCCCCTGACAGAAGGAGCAGAAGAACACCGATGATGCGACCCCGACAAAGGCTGGGAACCGCAAACGCAAGTCAGACGGCTTCATTGTGGCAGTCGGTCACAACCGTCTTTGACCTTCAACAACTAGAGATTATCAGAACAACAAGTGACATGTTCAGGGGCTCACAAGCTCAATCGCAAGGATGGCATCCCCACTTCCAAATACCGAACAGCTAAGTCGCTTTCCGGTAAATATTTCCTCACTTGGCCTCGCCAATGCCGCAGCCGCTTACACCTAATAGGTGTACAAGCTGCACTTTTTTCTATTTTTGCTCTTAAATAATTGCAAAAGTACCTGAGTAGCATAAATTCCGATCCGTGAAACTTTGCTCCATGAAAGACGAACTCAAGTCACCCAAAACGCGTGTCTCAGAAAGAGCCATTGTGGGCACCCCGGAAATGCATTATGGAGAGTAATTACTATGACAACATGAAATATCTAGATGGATGGGATCTCGAATAAAAACCAAATTAGTATCCATCCTCATCATAGCCTTGCCATAATATTTACCCATTCATAATACAAATCCAACGCGCCGAATTCAGAAATAAAGAGATATTTGGAGAGTTGATTCACCAGTCCAAAACGGCGAAGTGTGCCCATCAAACCACACGAAGGTGCCGACCAAACACGATACACACTTCTAGGGACGTGGTCTACGGTTGAATCAATATCCATGCATCTCATCATTTCTAAATTCTTACTAATGTGTGACTAGCCCAGGAAAGCTCTAGTCCCACACGTTCATCTTAGCAAGTAATATCCAGTACAGAGGGTATTTAGCTAATTAAACAAAAAGTACAGATACAGATACATATTAACTAATGTTTACATAAGCCTCGAGGGCCAAATAGTAAGTCCATTGGAAGCATGACTACCTAGAAAACCCTCAGGCAACCAACTAAGGGTAAACCCTTAGATAGGACCATCCTGATCAACCTGTTCACCCACACATTCATCATACAAATCTTCATCTTCACCTGTGCGTGGATCTATAGGAGCATTCACAAAAATAAAATATAACTCAGTACGCAAGGTACTAGCAAGGCCACAATCAAACCTAATTATACATGTGAGCTGTAATCAAGGTAAAGGCTGTATGAAGAGGCTTAGTTTTATTGCATATAGCCAATTTTATTTCGCAACAATTTAAAAGAGGGATTCATAAATCAAATTGCATCCTAGGCTAGCAGAATAATATCATGGCATCATTTTGCATAGATAACTACTTCACTGCCCTCCTTGGCAGCAAGACTATAATACAACTTAATAATCCAATTCCATTTCATCATCATTTCATCAATCACCAAGTATAGATCAGTATAAATCTTCACCTAACCATCCCATTCCATAAAGCGTTTTGAAAACATAAGTCTGTACTCAATGGACACAACCATGCCGCTCATGACCGTGAGCACGGCTAACCGATTAGTTTTGACTCTGCAGAGTTTGTACAACTTTACCCACATGATATAATCGCTCTAGTTTGTCTGGTACCCATCGGTACCACCACACTCTACACATTGAATGTGGTCTAGAGGTCACAACACAGCTTTTACATTACCTAACATTTAGCCTTGCACCAGCATGAGGTGTGTTACTCCACATCGAGGGGCTACCCCGATGCCGTGGGTGGCGGGCCCACGCCTTAACCCAGCGCCGTGGTGGCAGCCTACCTAGCTCCCCATGAGGCACACAACGTTGTATTGGACAAACTTAGATGCCTATTCCGTTACGGGATATAGGTAGCTCCTCTGAACAGCCCTACGATCCGTTGTAGGCACTGCCCATACTACTCAGCCTACCAAAATGCAAGTCTAAACATTAAGTAATTTAATCCACTATGGCTATCCCATACTAGTGCATATGGTTGTACTGTTTAACGTGAGAAAGAGTTCAGTCCTTAAGCAACCTAGGCAAACACTCCCCCTATCGATACACAACTATCACATATGTGTACCATTTGCTTGCCCAAGTTTTAAAATGGTTTTCCTTCAGTTTTAGTTCACAAATATCATAAATATTCATCTCTAATCAGAAGTAAATAAATTCTCATTTCAAACGTCACTAGATGGCCATGACTTATTTTATAAGTAACTAGGCATGTCTAAGCACATATATAAGTATATACCTTATAGTAAGCACTTAACAAGTACTTCCACCCATTCTAGTGTTACAAGCAGTAGGTTATCAATATTTCAAGGTGGATTATGCAGAAAAGGGATTAACTACCATTGCCCACAATCTATATAATATATATAGCAAAATAACGATGCAAGTTAAAATGAAATCATTGATAATCCCAAACTTTAGGAGCAATATGTTCAAAGGTAGTGGGATTCTTGCCTTGGTTCATGTTTGCTTCAGGTTCCTCAATAAATTCTACCTCCTCAAACTCCAAAGACTCTTCTTCTAATTTTAAATTTTAAAGTTAAAGCAGAGTCAATAATTAATGCAAAAATGCAAAATGCATTTTTGTGGAGTGATTTGGTACTGGTTTCAGATACTCTCTAGTAAAATTATTTTTATTTTTGCACTTACCATTTGTGAGATATGATTTTTACAAGTTTTATGTGTCCTTTTCAGAGTATAAAGTGTACTGATTATTTGTGGCTTAATTCGTGCAAAATAACTTTATAAATGGAAAGTACTCATTTTTCTAAGAACTACAAAATTGGTTTGACATTTTTCTGAGCTAGAATGATTTTCTTATGAATTTTCTAGTTAAAAGTCCTATTTTCATTTTTTTATTCTCATAATTTTTTTAGGCAAGTTTTCTGTACAAAAAGTGCCACTTTTTAATTTACCAGATTGTAAAGAATAAAATTACAAAACAAACAAAACTGGTTTCACCCAATTTGGAGTTGTAATGAATTTTCTATGAATTTTTAAATTTAAACCTATTTTCTAGTGTAACAAAAAAAGGTTTATCGATTTATATCTATTTTCTCATATTTAAAATATAAGGGGTCCACCGGTCAGTGTGAGGGAACTTTGTAGAAAAATCCTCGGGATTTCCAGAAATGGAACCCACAGTCCTCGGCCACGTGTGAGGTGATTTTTCTTAAAGAGTCCTTCTGTTTCTCGTGTTTTATAGATGGGTCCTCGGGTCCACATGTCATAGAGTATGTATCTTGCTAATTAACCTTAAACCTTTTAATTCCTTCGCAAATTAGTCCTCGTGCTCTAACTTCTCTACTGCCGAGCAGGTCCCACATGTCGGCGAGGCAGAGCAGGGAAGAGCGAGGCAGAGCGGAGGCGGCGAGCTTCTCGGCGGCGGTGACAGCGAACGGCGGCTTGGCTTGGACTGCGGCCAACAGAGAAAAGGTGGAGGAGACTATGGCGAAGCTGTGGGTGGTCTCCTTGTTGGCTGAGATGACCGGGATCGATGGCAAGGGTGGTGCAAGCGGCGGAGTGGTTCGGGTGGCGAGGCCGATCGAGCTACGGCTTGGTTCAATGCAAACTAGCGCATGCATAGGCGTCCACTTGGTACCAGAGTGCTCACCGAAGGTCCTGTAGCGGTTGACAGGGCTTGGACAGTGACAGCAATGGTGAAGGTAGTTCGGCGGCAGCGGAAATGACAGGACAATGACGGCGGCTTGTTCTAGCGCTGGATCTATCAAGATGAGGGGTGCACGGGGTTAAGGACTCCCTAAAGATGATTCTTCCAAGAAGAATTTGGTTGGGGCTCACGGATGGCTCATAATTGAATACGGCGGTAGGTAACTGGCGACGGGGAAGATGATCTTGATCTCGAGCTTCACGGCACCATATCTCGATTCCTTTGGTCAGCTCGCTCTTGGAGGCGAGGCGACGACGTTGGCGCGATGGCTCAGCTTGCGGCATTCTGGATCGGCCGGAACGGCGACGACGTCACGGCGGTGGTTCTGTAGAGTAGAGACAGTGCACAGTGGTGGCATAGCTGCTTCGACTAGCGAACCTAGGGTTGCTGAGTACGAAAATGGGATGGTTAGTAGCTGGAGATCACGTTCATGGGGTTAAGAAAGGATGGAACTCACTGGAGAGGGCTCGGGCTCGATTGAACACTGTCGGCAGTAGGGAAGATGAGCTCGCCGCCGGTGATCCTTGGGTTCTTCTTCGGATTTCTCGGTGGGAACTTGGAGAGGAAGGGAGAGAGGTACTGCTGGTGAAGTTTGGGACGAAATGACCAAGATTTCCAAGGGATATGCTGTCCAGGGTGCTCTGTATACTGAGAGAGGGAGAAGAAGGAGATGCTGACACGTTTGTCATGCAAATGCTGAGTTGCTTCAGTTCCATAGTGTCCAGGGTGGGTCCCACATGTAAGACAACATTGTTCTACACATTTTTGGCTAGGTTTGGTCCATGACTAGTGGGTCCTTGTAGTTAGTTCCTAGGGAGAAGAGAGAAGTGTGGGTAGAAATTTAGGTGAAACACACTGCCCCATGCTGTAGTGAAGCTTACAAGTGGGCCAGGGTCTTGTGGGTCCCACTGGGCAGTGCTATTGAGAGAGGAACTCTCTAGAGACTAAGTCTTGTGAGCTGTCCAACATGTAGTCTTTGTATTATTGTTTCACTAGGTCACCAAGGGTTATTAATTTGGGAAACATTACTGAAGACAGAGGAGGATGTACTTAACCTGCTGACCAAATTTCATAGCTAGAGGTGATCTGGTTTATCTTTGGTGAATTTGCAAAGTAAGGATAGTGACCCAGTTTTTCCTGCAGTCTAAATTAATTCCCTAGACCCTTTTCTCCTGTCATTTTATGTGGTTCCTTTGGGAGATAAATTAAACCAAAATTTCTGGTTGAAAGTTTCATGTTGGCTCATACTCTGGTAGAAGGGCGCTGCTTGATTAATCTTCATTTTTATTTGGTGAATTTTAGAAGTATACCCATTCATTTTTAGCTAGCTCCCTAGTCTAGCTGATTTGAGGGATTTTATTGAAGTACTTACTGAAGTGATAAAATCATGGAAAAAGCTGTTATGCTAGCATAAGAGATGTATTTTCATTGCCTCCCGCTTTTCATACATCACTTTTATTTCTTTACAATTTTTTTGGTATGTTACAGTCATGAGCCAACTCCCGACGCTAGGGGGCTATGACTAGTCAGGAAGAGTGCTTAAACGTAAGGGGTCAACTACTCAGGGAAATTAATATCAATAAGAGAAAGAACACGTGTTTACATATATTGTAAAATACATAAATATTATTTGGGTGATTGTTTTCATCATCAGATGCTACTCATCCGATATGTTTATAATGCAGTGCCAGTTTCGGATACGCGTAACAGGAACTCAGGGCTGCGAGCCTATCTCCTACGCTCAGGGGCTGGACCAGTCTGCCAAGAATCACTCGGAATACTCCATCAGGGCTACTGACCGAGTACTTGCGCCAGTCGAGACGTCATCTTCCCTGGCTATGCTTCATATGTGGGCTAATAACCGACCTTTGGCGCCAGTCGGAGCTCGGGTACCACTCCGCTAGGTGAGGTACGCCCCATGAGGGTCGCTAGCCGAATCCTACGCTAATGCTAGGTTCGGGTATCTTATTTGGTCACAACTCTGCTGAGTTGGATACGCCCCATGAGGGTCGCCAGCCAAATCCTATGCAAATGCAAGGTTCGGGTACCTTATTCGGCTAATATAACCGACCTTCAGCACCAGTCGGGGCTCGTTTACCACAGGCTAAGTAGGGTATGCCCCATGAGGGTCGCCAACCGAATCCTATGCTAATGCTAGGTTTAGGTACTTTATTTGGTCACAACTCTGCCAAGTTAGGTACGCCCCATGAGGGTCGTTAGCCGAATCCTATGCTAATACAAGGTTCGGGTACCTTATTTGGCTATAACTCTGTTGGGTAGGGTATGCCCCATGAGAGTCGCTAGCCGAATCCTATGCTAATGCAAGGTTCGGGTACCCTGCTCAGCTTTACTGAAGTCAGAGAAGACCTACATCATCAAAGCGCATCCGAAGTTCTCATGCACTGCGTCACACCTGAGGAGGGTAGGCAGATCCTGCAATATACCCACTCAGGCATCTGTGGCAACCATGCTGCATCCAGAACATAAGTCGGAAAGGCTTGCGGGTAAGGATTCTTCTGGTTGATTACGGTTACCGACGCCGAAAAATGCATCCTGACATGCGAGGGATGTTGGTTTTATAGGGCTGCGCTGGGTAGGTCAGTTTAGGCCAGTTTATTCGGTAGTAGACCACACGATATGAGTTTCTCTGTAGCATGCTCTATTGGGCTGCTCGTTGGCTGTGTTAAAATCACAGTGCAAGTGCTATTCGCAGAAACCGATCAAATAATCAGATATGCTTCATGCTAAGCCTACAGCCGGATGTATATATTCGGGTATCTGCATTATTTACCAGGTATTGCGGATATATCCTTATAAGGATCAACAGCTGGTCTCCATTAAAATTAGGGATGCAGGTATCTCTCAAGTACACCTGACCACATATTGAGTTAAAATCCATTGAAGTGGTACTCGGCTTACATGCTTAGCTGACAATTGCCATGAGCAAATATTTTTCCAGCCGACATGACACTGAAGAGTCTAACTTCCGAGTGATATACTACTCGGGAAAGACTATAACAATTCTTCCAGCTGACATGAAGCTAAAGAGTCCAATTTCCGAGTAATATATTACTCGGGAAAGACTATAAAACCATTCCGGCTGACATGATGCAGATGAGTCTCATATACAAGTAGTATACTACTCGGGAAGGACTTAAAAATATTCTGGTTGACATGATACCGAAGAGTCTCACATACCAATAGGATGCTACTCGGGATAGACTACAAGGTTAAAGATCTTTGACTTTATATTTAATTATTTCACAATTAAGCACAAAGTCGGGGGCTACACCTAATAGGTGCGCCTATTCGGCGCACACTATTCATACTTCAATATGGAGCCTTCATAGCCTCGCTGCCAGTTGACATGAAGCAGGACTCTGGAGAAGAAGCACTCGGACAAAGAGTACTTGGGAGCAATGCACTCGGGAAAACTTCACCGTGGAGGACGAGCACTTGGCATCAGCTGTGACTCAACTATGAAGATCTCAGGGGCTGCTGTGGAGGCCATGGGCCCCGGGTACCTGACGACAAGCATATGGGCCACTCGGATAGAGGATGGGCCTAGCCTTATAATTAGAGATATGATAGAGCTCGGCAGATTTAGCCTTGTATGATAAGGAATATACAATCCTAGTCGGGCAAGTTATATCTCTAAGAGGAGATCCCTTGGCCATAGTCTGGTTGGGACTCCTACTTTGTAACTCTGTCCTCCAGTATATAAGGGGAGGCAGGGCGCCCCCTGAGGGCAAGTACAGGCAAGATTGGAGGTTTACAAGAATCACCATCATACATCCTCGAAGGAAATACACCACAACTGGACGTAGGGTGTTACCTCACATCGAGGGCCTGAACCTGTATAAACTCCCTATGTTCCTTTGCAGTCCACCGAGTTTTGATCTGATGAGTAGCCCTATAATTATATTGCCAGTGTAAAACATCGATAGGTGTGGAGGCCATGGGCCCTGGGTACCTCACCACCGGTACATGGGCCACTTGGATAGAGGATGGGCCGAACCATGTAATTAGAGATAAGATAGCACCCGACTGACTTTACCTTGTATCCTAAGGGAAACACAGTCTTAGTCGGATAGGTTTCTATCTCTAAGAAGGAAATCCCTTGACCGTATCCGGTTGGGATCCTTATCATGTACCCCTGTCCCTATATAAAGGGAGGCAGGGCGCTCCTCAAGGGGCAACGAAAAATAGACGAGATCATTGATCCGCAAAACACCTCAGAGGAATAACACCTCAACTGGACGTAGGGTATTACCTCACCTTGAGGGCCTGAACCAGCATAAACCTTCCTTGTGTTCCTCTGTAATCCACCGAATTTCCCTTCGCTGAGTAGCCCTATAGTTTTATTGCCGGTGCAAAGCATCAACAGTTGGCGTGCCAGGTAGGGGCTCCGGCGAATTCTTCATCAGCAGATTTGATGGATTCAACCAACGGAGTCGATGGCAGCAAGTTCTCCCCTGGAGACACAACCACCTTCGGGAGCCTAGACTTCGTTGCCGATCAACTCGGCAATCTCACCTTGGCTGAAGCAGATTCAATCTTACCAGCCGAGGAGCCAACCGACATTGCGCCAGTCGGCCCACAGGATGCCGCCGTCTCCTTCAACGACCTAATCCGGCAATCCTCCACATCGCCAAGCTTCGGGACAACTCTCTACTTCAGTGTTCGACTTGCGCTAGGCCTTGAGCCAGCGCGGGTTGGGCCGAGAAGGGGAGAGATCGTCAATCTCCCGCACAAACTCGGCGATGCTGTGCATCTACACCCCGCGCAGCAGACCCGATCTCCAGCAATCTAGTTTGGACACGGCCAAGCACTGTTTCAGATTGGATCTAGAGAGGTCGGAGTCGTTCTCACTCCGATAAACTACTCGGAGTCCGACGCCAAGTCGGATAGCGGTTCGAGCGCCAGTTCAGACTCTAGTTTGGCAAGTTTCCTCCTCCCCCGCGAGATCTTCATGGCTTCAACACCACCTTCCGAGGTATGCCGATTAGAAGAGGAGCAACAGGAGGAGGCGCGCCGACTACAACAACAAGAGGAGGCCAACCGAGAAGCTCGCAATGACAGGCTACGCCAGGTTGGGCGAGTCGCCCAGCAGCAGATCCTCCAAACCAAAGTCGGCGACCACGACGTCTTTGTCACGCCACAACAGAACGTTGTGGCCGCTGCAACCTTGCTAGACACGCTCTAATTCGGGCCTGATCATCAGGCCACCCCGACTATCGCCAAGATCAAGGCGATGATCACAGCTGCTGCCTGTCAGCAACAACAACAGTCGGGCGACACAGTCATACCGACCAATTGGTCGGGTTCTCCGGTGGCAGGGTCATCTGCATCAACGCGACGTCGGGCGGCCGGCTCCAGTCGGCAATGCGAGGAGTCCCGGCAAACAACGCTCAGCAATACCTACAATGACAACCGGCGGCGTCGCCAGTACGATCGCCGACCCAATCAAGACCTCCGAGCACGGCTACACCATGACCTTCGCAACACTTTAAACGCTCGACGAGAAGAACGCGAAGAAGATGAACGCTGCTGACTGGAGGACGAAAACGAGTGCTTCGGTCTCCACCACGAGCGGCTGTACCGCCAAGATCGGAGCTGGAGCCCTCACGAATATGAAGGCATCCCAGCTTTCACCCGGGAGCTACAGGAAGTCGTCTGGCCGACTGGTTTTAAGCCTACTGGAATCGAAAAGTATGATGGCAAGACAAACCCCGAGTCCTGGCTCACCGTTTACATCCTAGCAGTTCGAGCCGCTGGGAGCGACAGCAAAGCCATGGCTAACTACCTCCCAGTCGCGCTAGCCGACTCGGCGAGGACATGGCTGATAGGCCTCCCGAGGCGGTTGATCGGTTCCTAGGGACAACTCAGGGAGCGGTTCATCGCTAATTTCCAGGGGACCTACGAGAGACCAGCTTTGGAGCACGATCTTTATCAGCTGCACCAGAAGAAGAACGAGTCTCTGCACGAATTCATCAAAAGGTTTTCCGAGAAGCACAATCAAATTCCAACTGTCAAAGACGAGGCCGTCATCGCCGCCTTCCGCAAAGGAGTAAAAGACACCCCGCTCATTGCTAAGTTCACTTGAAAGCCTCCATCCACAGTCCGGGCTCTCTTCGACATGGCCAACAAATACGCCGACTCGGCCGAAGCGGTCGCCAAGGCCCTCGACGAGAAGAAGGAGCCCCGACAGAAAGACCAGAAGGCGAAAGCCGACAACGAGTCGTCTCAAAACAAGTCTGGCAGCCGCAAGCGGAGGTCGGACAACGAGGTGGCCAACATGGAGCGCAGTTGGTCGTGGCCCCAGCGGAACAACGACTACCAGAAAGTCATGAACGGGCCATGCCCCTTCCACCCCAAGGGCAAGCATGCGGCCAAAGACTGTTAGATGCTCAAGAAGTTTGCCTCCGAGCAAGCTTCATCGTTTGGCGCCGACAAGGACAAGGACAAGGACAAGCCAGACTCTAGCCCGGTTGACAATTTTCAAGATCCCCAAGCCGAGCTCAACCACATTTTTGGGGGGCCGCTTGCGTACGAGTCCAAGCGCAAGCAGAAGCTATCAGCGCGCGACATCAACACGGTCTCCACAGCGGACACCCCCCAATACCTGCGCTGGTCAGAGATGGCCATCACCTTCAACCGCGCAGATCACCCAGATCGGGTTTCGCACCCGGGACGATACCCACTCGTCCTGGACCCGGTCGTCAAAAACATCAGGCTGAAGAAAACCCTCATCGACGGAGGCAACACACTCAACATCCTATTCGCCAAGACTTTGGACGAGATGAATATTCCTCGTTCAGAACTACGGCCGAGTACTGCGCCCTTCCATGGGATAATTCCCAGCCTGTCATCAACTCCACTCGGGCAGATAACCTTGCCGGTGACTTTCGGCACGTGGGATAACTTCTGCACGGAAAACGTCTGCTTCAAGGTTGCCGACTTCGAAACCGCGTACCACACGATACATGGACGACCGGCACTCGCCAAATTTATGGCGATACCGCACTACACATATATGGTGCTGAAGATGCCTGGGCCAGCAGGAGTCCTCTCCCTTCGCAGTGACATCAAGCAAGCCTTCACCTGCGACAAGGAGAGCTGCGAACTGGCTCAATCACAAGAGGCGGTAGTCGGGTGCGATAGCATTAGGCAAGCCGTCACAACAGAAGTCGAGCAGGATCAAGTTCTGGTGAAAAAGGCAGCGAAGTCGGGAATCTCTGTGGACTCTGACACGAAGAAGATCCCCCTGGACCCTTCCGACCCCTCCAAGACTGCTTTAGTCGGGACCAGACTCGACCCCAAATAGGAAGACGCGCTCGGCACCTTCCTCCAAGCCAACAAGAATATCTTTCCGTGGAAACCGTTCGACATGCCGGGCGTACCAAGGGAGGTAATCGAGCACGCCCTAAACGTGAAGACAGATGCCAAGCCAGTCAAGCAACGGCTGCGGCGCTTTGCTCAAGACCGCAAGGATGCTATCCGGGAGGAGATCACCAAGCTCCTCACAGCCGGATTCATCAAGGAGGTCTATCACCCGGATTGGCTGGCGAACCCAGTTCTAGTCCGGAAGAAAAACGGTAAATGGCGCATGTGCGTCGACTACACCGACCTCAACAAAGCATGCCCCAAGGACCCATTTGGTCTTCCCAGGATAGATCAGGTGGTAGATTCCACGGCCGGGTGCGACTTACTCAGCTTTCTCGACTGCTACTCGGGATACCATCAAATCAGCCTGAGGGAAGAGGACTGCTTAAAGACATATTTCATCATGCTGTTTGGAGCGTACTGCTACATCACAATGCCGTTCGGTTTGAAGAACGCTGGAGCAACCTATCAACGGGCAATTCAACGGTGCCTGCATACTCAGATCGGGTGCAACGTGGAAGCTTACGTCGACGACGTGGTGATCAAGACCAAGTCCAAAGAAGACCTCATTGTTGACCTGGAAGAAACCTTCCAAAATCTTCGACGATTCAAGATGAAGTTGAACCCGGAAAAATACGCCTTCGGAGTGCCATCCGGCAAGTTACTTGGCTTCATCGTCTCTGCAGTATCGCATGGCGGGTCTATCCAACATATGTTCACTAACATATGTCCATATTATCGATTTGGTATCTCCATACCATGATCCATGAGACATGATCATCAATCAATACATATGCTGATATTAGAATCATATTTGTTCCTCATATGATATATGATTAGGGATCATTTAGAAATAGCAACATTTGACATTAAGAGTCTCATGAATAAGTCACATACTCATAAATCAATAATGATGGTGTCTATTTCAAGGAACAAATCAATACATTATAAACATAGCATGTGATATATATATAACATCTACATGTTGCCTCTAGGGCATATCACTAACACCAACGCCCAAACCCAATTTCAAGCCTTTGCAGAGGAAATCAAGATCGTCAAGGAGTCATGGGAGATTCTTGCCGAGTCCGTGAAAGGGCTCCTTGATGTCATGGATCCTCATTGTGTGGGAACCAGCTCCAACACGGTGTTGACGCTGAAAACCGCCGGGGCCATTCGGCACCTTGGAGACACGCGAAGGCCTGGGAGATCTGCTTAGCTCCAGTGCAAGTCCTAAAATATTGAGGTTCGTAGGCGTGCCAGTCAATTTGACCCCGCAATTGACAAGGAGATAGAAAATATTAGATCAGTGATCAGTAATTGTTAGCGCCGCACTGAATGTATTACCCGCACTCGGGTCCTCATCCGTGTCCGCGCCCGGGTCCTCGCCCGTGCCCGCGCCCGGGTACTTGTCCGTGCCCGCGCCCGGGTACTCGTCCGTGTCCGCGCCCGGTCCTCGTGGGAACCAATCGGACGATAAGGATGCTGCCAGTCGACTGCCGATAGTACTTGTATATCGGCTAGAAGCCGATAATAATATAAGGATAAAGAGTCCGCTAACTTCCCTCGAGCTGACTGCCTGACTACCAATGGCACTTGTGTATCGGCTAAGAAACCGATAACGATATAAATAAATAAATTAGCCTGTGCTTGATGATAATATAAATAATAAACCAGCCGATAGAACATGTACATCGGCCGGAAAGCCGATGATGATATAGGTACACAAACTAGCTGACTACCAGAAAAAACATGTAGACATAGGCTAGAAGCCGATGGTAGAGCAGATAGGCAAAATGATCAAGACAATGCAGTCGGCTTTATATAGTAAAGATAACCTATCGGCTAAGCACTCCGATAGAACATCGCATAAAACCTATCGACTCAGCAAGGATAAATCTATCACTATCAATCTAGTAGTTCAAACTTAACTGATGCAGCACAGATTAATAATGATAAAAGAACCTCGATGAGCCGATAGATCTAATGCAATCGTGATGTATATGATAACTTACCGGCTATACATTCCGATAAGACGCTTGCACAGAAACCATCGGCCTAGCAGGAACAACTTATCACTCAGTTTAGTAGGTCGGACCCAACTGATGCAGCACAAACTGACGATAAACTATCCCCAGTAAACCGATGAAAACTATGCACGCGTGATGTGGTATACCGACTCAGCCTAAGAGATCAAACTCAACTGATGCAGCCGTAGACAGAATAGATACACCGTGGTAAGCCGACTACCATAGATCGACTAGAATATCGGACCCAACTGAGGAAGTCCTAGCCGATAGATAGTCGGGGTAACGAGACTTACCCTCTCGCAGGAGTTCGGACCTAACCGATGCAGCCCAGCTCGAGAAGCAAGAACCCGTTGAAGAGGGTGGCGATGCGCCGAATTTGTATTGAACGTTGAGATAGTTTACAAGGTCCCCGGGCATACGTATTTATACCCCGAGTTTGCTATAGTCCTGATCGAACACGAAACAGGAGTTTCCTATCTAGAAAAGGAAAATTACAAGCCCTGATCGGACACGAGATCAGGTTTTTCTAAAAAGTATTAAAACTACCTAAATAGATAAGGTAATTAACTGCCATGCCGTGGTCTTCACGATTCCTTTCCAAACTTGGTCTCTTCCAGATGAACTTCCATTGGCTGACCCAATCTTTTTCCTTTAACCAAGCCCGATATGAATCGTGCCAAATTTTGGCGTTAACACACGGTCTCCCAGGTGCAGGCGCGCCTTAACGATGCACCAAGTATCCTAAAGAGGTACTCAGATGAGCGTGTTATTGTTGGTGTGGCCCAGACCCTTGCGATGACCAAGTCGATCTACCCCAAGGCAGATCTTGAGGCCATTGGCGAGAGATTTTCCGAGGAGACAACACCTGAGGAGGCGCTAGAGCTAATAACCTAGGCGAGGCCGACTGCAGAGGCGATCACCAAGGACCTGGGAATGTAAGAACAATCCATCATGCAGTCGGTGTATATAAAGTTTTTTGTAAGGACATGTGTAAATATATGTGTAATGCTGCTGAGCCCTGAGGTTTTACTTAGTTGTCATTAGCTCTACTCGACTGTATTGTCTACCCTGAGTTAGTCTATAGGAACTTGATAAAATCGTTCACTGCAGAAAGCTGTACTCAGGCGAACGTGACAAAGTCGTTGCAGAACTTCATAACTTAAGTAAAATAGGCTCGTATATTATTGATAAAGCACACATAATACATGTAGCCCCCAACTTGCCACTCGGTTGGAACAAGCGGCGTGGTGAGTCAGAGAAAATCTGTACACATGGAAAATATAAAACTTAGGTATAGAAAGGACGTAGCTATTCTATATTCCATGAGTTGCTGATGAGGGCACCGTCTTCAGTCTTCAGTCGGTAGGCACCTGGCCGTGTAACCTCGGCGATAATGAACGGCCCTTCCCATATTGGCGATAGTTTATGCCTGTCTTTGGTGGTTTGTATTTTTCTCAAGACGAGATCCCCAACCAAAAAGGCACGGCCACGGACATTTCGACTATGATAACGACGTAGGCCTTGAAGATACCTTGCCGACTGGATTATTGTGATGTCCCTCGCTTCCTTCAACTGATCTAGTTCGACCAATCGGGTATTGTTGGATATCCCTTTAGAGTAAGCCTGAACTCATGGAGAGCTAAACTCTAACTCGGTTGGTAACACAGCCTCGGCACCATAGACCAGGAAGAAAGGGGATTGCCCTGTTGCTTGACTAACCGTGCTTCCTAGAGACCAGAGAACAGCTGGGAGTTCTTGTACTCACCGCCCTGCATATGGTTGTAGTCGGTCGAATATCCTTGTCTTGATACCTTGTAAGACCATGCCATTGGCATGCTCGACCTACCCATTGCTCCGTAGGTGTGCCACAAAAGCATAAGAGATCTTGATGCCGAAGTCGTCACAGAAATCTTGAAATACACCGCTAGTGAACTGAGTACCATTGTCCATTATGATGCGGTTAGGAACCCCAAATCGGTATAATATACTCATGATGAAGTTCTTTGCTCTTGCCGTTGTTATGGTAGCAATGGGTTTCGCCTCAATCCACTTTGTAAATTTATCCACTGCGATGAACAAGTGTGTGAACCCTCCTGGCGCTTTCTTGAAAGGCCCGACCATGTCAAGCCCCCATACTACAAAGGGCCAAGAGATTGGGATTGTTTGGAGTTCTTGGGCTAGGAGATTTGTTTGTCTTGCATAAAACTGACAACCCTCGCAAGTGCAAACTATGTCTTTAGCATTTGTTACTGTTGTTGGCTAGAAAAATTCTTGCATGTAAGCCTTTCCGACTAACGTCCTAGATGCGGCATGGTTGCCACATATGCCTGAGTGGATCGACTGTAGAATCTGCTTGCCCTCATCGGGTGTGACGCATCGCATGAGGACTCCGGATGCACTTCTTCAGTACAGGTCTTCTCTGACTAGTAGGAAACATTTGCTTTGATGTTTGATTTGTTCAGCTTGAATGTGATCTTCTGTGAGTTCATCGTCCAAGAGGAATTTCAGAACTGGAGACCGCCAATCTTGAGATATGAGCAGTACTTCTTCTGTTGCCGGGGTAGTGTCAATGTTTTACATTGGCAATAATTATATAGGGCTACTCGTCGGACCGAAACTTGATGGATTGCAATGGAACACAAAAGGTTTATACTGGTTCAGGCCCTCGATGTGAGATAATACCCTACGTCCAGTTGTGGTGTATTTCCTTTGAGGATGTGTGATGGTGATTCTGACGAACCTCCACCTCTTCTGCCCTCATGGGGCGCCCTACCTCCCCTTATATACTGGGGGACAAGGTTACAAAGTAGGAGTCCTAGTCGGATTACAGCCAAGAGATCTCCCCTTAGAGATATAACGTACCTAGCTAGGACTGTATCTTCCTTATCGTATAAGGCAAAGTCTGCCGAGAGTTACTATATCCCTAATTACAAGGCTAGGCCCATCCTCTATCTGAGTGGCCCATATGCTTGTCATGAGGTACTCGGGGCCCATGGCCTCCACAGCAGCCCCTGAGATCTTCATAGTTGAGTCACAGCTGATGCCGAGTGCACATCCTCCATGGTGAAGCTTTCTCGAGTGCATTGCTCCCGAGTATTCTTTGTCCGAGTGCTTCTTCTCCCGAGTCCTACTTCATGTCAGCTGGCCACGAGGCTATAAAGGGCTCCATGTAGAAATATGAATAGTGTGTGCCGAATAGGCGCACCTATTAGGTGTAGCCCCCGACTTTGTGCTTAATTATGAAACAATTAAACATAAAGTCAAAGATCTTTAACCTTGTAGTCTATCTAGAGTAGCGTCCTACCGGTATATGAGACTCATCGGCATCATGTCAGCCGGAATGGTTTTATAGTCTTTCCCGAGTAAGATATTACTTAGAAATTAGACTCTTCAGCTTCATGTCAGCTGGAAATAATTTATAGTCTTTCCTGAGTAGTACACTACTCGGAAGTTAGACTCTTCAGCGTCATGTCGGCTAGAAAATAGTTTGCTCATGGCAATTATTGGTTAAGCATGTAAGCTGAGTACCACTTTATGGATTTAATCCAATATGTGGTCAGGTGTACTTGAGAGATACCTGCATCCCCAATTTTAATGGAGACCGGCCTGTGATCCTTATAAGGATATATTCTCAATACCTAGTGAATAATACAGATATCTGAACACATGTGTTCAGCAATGAGGCTTTTATGAAGCATATCTGATTACCCAATTGGTTTCTGTTGATAGCACCAGCACTGTGATTTTAACACAGCCAGCGAGCGGCCCACATTGAGCGTGCTACTGTAGAAACTCATATCATGTGGCCTGCTACCGAATAAGCCGGCCTAAACCGACCTACCCAGCGCAACCCTATAAAAGTATCATCCCTCGCATGTCAGGATGAGTACTTCAGCGTCGGTAACCGCAATTAGCCAGAGGAATCCTCATCAGTAAGCCTTTCTGACTTATGCTCTGGATGTAGCCTGGTTGCCACAGATGCCTAAGTAGGTATATTGCAAGATCTGCTTGCCCTCCTCAGGTGTGACATAGTGCATGAGAACTCCGGATGTGCTTTGATGACATAGGTCTTCTCTGACTTTGGTTAAGCTGAATAAGGTACCCGAACCTTGCATTAGCATAGGATTCGGCTAGCAACCCTCGTGGGGTGTGTCGGACCCGGGTTTGACCCCGAACCCTATGTGTGTACCGTGCTAGTCCCACGATCAATTGCTAGCACACACATTCAACATTGACATCATAATCCATACATCACAGGTTCAGCTCACAGCAGTCCAAGCATAAGTCGTACAAGAGTCTAGACTTTAGCGATTACATAGAGGCCGACCGGCCAAATAGAACAACAAATTAACAAAGAGTTCAACAGCGGAAACAAGATAATAGAGGCACCAAAAACCAGCAAGTATGCCTCTACCCGCCCACAGGCAACCAACCGGTAAGCCCTAGTAAGCACCGTCGTCGTCGTCTCCAAAACCCGCTGCATAGAAGTACCCGATTGTCAGGTCCTCCTCAATCATCTCTAAAAAAAAGAAGTCACACAAGCGTGTGTGAGTACAATACGTACTCCGCAAGACTTATAGTGTTTGCAATGGTATTCCATAATATGCGAAGATAAATAAGGAATGGTTCAGGTCCTGTAGTTTGCATAAATCATAATATACATAGCAAAAACATTGCGGTTTTGCAACGAAATTTTTGTAAATCAAGCTAGCACAGCAAACAAGTATATAAACATCAACCCCCAAGTGTTTCCAACCATATGGGCTCCCTGCCCATGCTAGCCAACAGTGGCAACACGCTGCCACAACCATCCCAGCGAATTCCCCGTTCGCACCAAGATCTTTCCCCAAAACAGTTCCCAAAAATTAAAACTACTACGGTGGAGAATTTCCCAAGTCGTCCATAACCGAGGACACGGCTATTCGAATAGTTTTAACTCTCGAGAGTGTGTACAACTGTACCCACATGACAAGGACAACATGAGCTACCACATAGGAGGCTCACACCATCAATGACAAAGCCTTTCTACCGTTGACCTAGCAATATCCTGCGCTTGTGATCCATCCCTAGGGAGTTGGGAGGCCTCCCAAAATCCCCAAGGCTCATACGATGTGCTGGTCACCCTTGAACAATAATCAAGGTACCTTCGGGCTATGGACAAAAACCATAACCCGTACTATCCCAATGTCAACAATAATGACCTACTACTACTATCAGCGGGTCTATTGCTAGGTATCAACAATATACTAAGCTAGGAACTCCCCATAAGAGCCACATGTGGTTTGCACTGTGCTTCTTGGTTCTAGCTACACCATAGAATCGGTCCTTAGTGACCCAGGCGAGACAACCACCTAATCGGTACCACATCAAGGCACCGAACACTACATCCACTCGCCCAAGTCCAAAAGCATGTTTTCAGTTTTTGTTTTCCACCAAGAGCACAGGGGAAAAAATACCCACTGTTCATTTTCATATTTTCGCAAATGCTTCTTTTCCCCAACATCCCAAAATCAAGTAACAAGTAGCATTGATTAAATAGCAAACTAAGCATACCTATTGACATCTTCCCAACCACATGAACCCAAATTTTCAGTGGCAACATAAGTGACAAGGAATTCATGATACTCAAGTAACAAGGACAGGGCATATGCAACAAGAGGTTAACTACCCAAGAATCTCACACATTTTCAAGTAAAACATCGCATGCATAATAGTTTACAATCAATATAGTTTGTAAGTTTGAAATATAGGAGCAATTGATCAAGGGGGTGCTTGCCTTGCTCCTGGACTTCCTGGTACTCCTCTGATTCCTCCTCAACTGGGTCAGCAACGTCGTGTTCTACGAGAATACCAAACAAATGCAATGAAAACAACGACAAAATTTAACAGTATAGGAAGTACAAATATTTTTGCAGAATGTGGAAGTGCATGATTTTAGATGAATTTAGGAAAAAGAATCGCTTGAATCCGAGTTCGTATGAGGGAGATACGGCTAAACGAAGTCTGCTCTGTCCTAAAATCGAAAATAATTGAGAAACAGCGTTTTCGCTCGACCGAACTGCAGAAATGGCTGAAAACATTCTACCGACTTAACGGGTGGTCTATTTGGGACGTTTTCGGTTCTAGGGGCGTTTTTATGGTACGAAACCTACATGTGTGCTGCTGTGAACCTAAGGATAACTCCCAAAAGTGGATATACTCCAACTCGCTAGGATATTAATCGTGCACGCCCACACATCACTAAAACGGCCTAACACGTGAAATCCACTGGGCGTGAAGTTTTAACCTAAGGCATTTGGGGGCGTGGAGGGTTTCTAGGGCCTAGGGGTCACTGGATGTACAAGTGGAACCTACGGGAAGGCTTCGGTAGTGGCGAACGCCTCGGTCCAAAAACGATGTCTTCGCACGCGCAAACTACACGTCTTCGCACGTTAACGACAACCGGCAAAATCGGGAATCCAACAGCAGCTGCTCTACTCGTGGTTTTATCCCGTTCTAATGCTAGTGGGGCCAACCTGGCTTGCATGGGGCTGATGGGGTGGCTGTTGCTCACTCAAACACAAGCGCACCTAAGGTGTTCGGTGAAAAGCCAAGCTAAAGCACGGCTTATCTACCTCTGTCCTCTCATGCTCTAGTGCATGGCTAGTGATGCAGGGGCGTGGGGAAGCTCTAGGGGTCCTGCATGCAAGGTCGTAGGGTTCTAATACATGCGGCCATGCTCCGATTGAGCCTCATCCACACATGCGGCCACGGTGGTGACGCTTGGGTGGATGGCAAAACAATGGCATGACAGGCCAAGCCAAGGACGTGGGGAGAACTAGTGGTCTCCTAGGAATAAAAAGAAAGTACATGCAGAAACAGAAGCTCACCAAAGAGTGCAGGCCGTGGGGTGCGACGTTGAGGCAGTGGTCGGCTCGGCAACAGGGTCGCTCGTGATGGAGGCTGCAGACAAGTGCTATGATGAGCTCAAAGAGTGAAGGGAAGATGGTGCTACGGCCAGGACAGCGCTAACTCACCAGGGCGCAGTTTAGCGGCCGCAAGATCACGGCAGCACCCGGTCGGCGTTGCAAAACATGATGGGGCTGCGGTGGTGCTTGCTGCTTGCCGAGGGCAAAAACGGAGTTAGGTCGGGCAGGAACACATGGTGACACAGCTGAGACAAGGTAAAACTCACCGGAGCTCCCAGACGGAAGGCGTGTGCTCGCCGGCGCCGTGGGCGGCACCTCACGTTCCTGGCGAACCAAGGGGCAATCCCCTAGGTCCTTGGGTGTGTGAGCAAGAGGGCGAGCTGGGGAGGTAGGAGGACATAGGCTTGGTTAAAAAGGAAGGCAGGGAAGGAGAGGAGAGGGGAGGGGTGCTAGTTCTCCATCGGTCTCGCGATGATGTGTGCGCGGGTAAGCGTGCAGCAGACGGATGGGATAGGGCAGGGCGCCGCTGAGGCTGTCAGGGGCATCTTGCAAGGTCCCAAGGCGGCTCTGCCTCTCCCTCTCACGTGGTCTGGGGCGTGCAGGGGAAGCCACTTGGTCGAGCCGCATGTGCGGAGAGAGATCCTCGCGTGATCTCGTTTGGACGATGGAGGACAGGGGCACAAATAATAGTACCACATATCAAAGATTCACACTTGAGGACTATCTCCAACAACAATACGATCCAAACACGAGACCCATTGGATGAATGCACGGGCGAGGGTGCGGGCGCGAGAGAGGGCGCGGGCTCGGGAGAGGGCGCGGGCGCGAGCGAGGGCGCGGGCGCGGGTGTATTTGCTCGTCCTCTATCCTTTCTCCTTGGGGCCCGACTACAGCCAAAGCTGCCGTCGCCGAGAAGCTCGCCGGCTCTGCTCTTTGCTTTGCTGGACCATCCACTCCCAGTCCGGACGGTCCGTTCCATTGTCGCTGTCTGCGCCTGCTCAAATTTGCCCCTAAGGCGCTGGTTTATATAGATCGCATGATCTTTAACCTGTTGGCTGAGATTTTTCATGCATGAAAGATGACATGAAGAGCATGCAGATGGAAAAACGGTTTTATGCACCAAAAATCAAAAGTGGGCTGTTACAGGGTGTACCCTATCCAAGAGAGTTATAGCCAAACAAGGTACCCGAACCATGCATTAGCATAAGATTCGGCTGGCGACCCTCATGGGGCATATCCAACCTGACAGAGTTGTGACCAAATAAGGTACCCGAATATAGCATTAGTGTAGGATTCGGCTAGCGACCCTCATGGGGTGTACCCTACTTGGCCGAGTGGCACACGAGCCCCGATTGGCGCCGAAGGTCAGTTATATTAGCTGAATAAGATACCCGAACCTTGCATTAGCATAGGATTTGGTTGGTGACCCTCATGGGGCATACCCAACTTAGCGGAGTGGTACCGAGCTCTGACTGGTGTCAGAGGTCAGTTGTTAGCCAAATAAGGTACCCGATCCTAGCATTAGCATAGGATTTGGCTGGCGACCCTCATGGGGCATACCTCACCCAACCGTGTGGTACCCGAACTCCAACTGGTGCCGGAGGTCGGTTATTAGCCCACATGGAGCATAGCTAGGGAAGATGGCGTCTCAACTGGCGCAAGTACTCGATCAGTAGCCCTCATGGAGCATTCCGAGTGATTCTTGGTAGACTGGTCTAGCCCCCGAGCGTAGGAGATAGCTTCGTAGCCCTTAATTCCTATCACGTGTATCCAAAACTGGGTCTGCATTATAAACATATCGGATAAGTAGCATCTGATGATGAAAACAAGCACCTGAATAATATTTATGTATTTTACAATATATGTAAACATGTGTTCTTCCTCTTATTGATATTAATTTCCCCGAGTAGTTGACCCCTTACGTTTAAGCACTCTACCCGACTTGTCATAGCCCCCTAGCGTCGGGAGTTGGCTCATGGCTCTTTCCCAGACGCGCGTTTCGGGTGACTTGAGTTCGTCTTTCATGGAGCAAAGTTTCACGGATCGGAATTTATGCTACTCGAGTACTTTTGCAATCATTTAAGAGCAAAAACAGAAAAAAGTGCAGCTTGTACACCTATTAGGTGTAAGCGGCTGTGGCATTGGCGAGGCCAACTAAGGAAATATTTATCAGAAAGCGACTTAGATGTTCGGTATTTGGGAGTGGGGATGCCATCCTTGCAGTTGAGCTTGTGAGCCCCCGAACATGTCATTTGTCATTCCGATAATCTTCAATTGTTGAAAGTCGAAGACTGTTGTGACCAACTGCCACAATGAAGCCGTCCAACTTGCTTTTGTGGTTCCCAACCTTAGTCGGGGCTGCATCATCGGTGTCCTTCCGCTCCTTCTGTCAGTGTGCCTTCTTGTCATCAAGGACCTCAGCAACAGCATCGCCCGAGTTGGCGTACTTGTTTGCCATATCGAATAGAGCCTTGACAGAGGTGGGAGGCTTCTGAGTGAATTTGGCGATGAACGAGGTGTCTTTAACTCCTTTTTGAAAGGCAGCAATGACGACCTCGTCCTTGATCTTCGAGATTGAATTCTTCTTTTCAAAGAACCTCTTGATGAAATCACGAAGAGACTCGTTCTTCCTTTGATACAACTGATATAGATCGTACTCGGAAGATGGCCTCTCGTATGTTCCCTGGAAGTTGGTGACGAAGCGTTCCCGGAGTTCTCCCCAGGAGCCGATTGATTGCTCAGGAATTCTCGTTAACCATGTCCTCACCGAGTCGGCTAGAGCGACTGGGAGGTAGTTAGCCATGGCTTTGTGATCTCCTCTGGCTGCTCGGATCGCTAGAGTGTAGACCGCGAGCCAGGACTCAGGGTTGGTCTTCCCGTCTTATTTTTCAATTCCAGTCGGCTTGAAACCTGATGGCTAGTCGACTTGTTGCAGCTCGTGGGTGAAGGCCGGTACACCTTCATCTTCATGAAGGCCGATACTCCGACTCCGCCTACGATGGCAAAACCGCTCGTGGTGGAGGCGAAAGCGCTCGTTCTCGTCTTCCAGTTGGCGTTGCTCGTCTTCCTCTCGTTTGCGGTGCCGAGCGTTGATGTCCTGCCAAAGATCATGTCGTAGTCGGCCTCGGAGATCCCGGTTGTCCCGACGGTCGTCTGGATGTTGGCGCCGCTGGGCATTACTGTGGTTGCCAAGTGACGTGTGGCGTGACTCCGTGTGCAGTCAACTAGAGTCGGCTACTCGGCATCGTGTTGAGGCAGACGAGATCGCGGTTGGGGAAGCCGACCGATTGGTCAGTATGAGGGTATCGCCCGACTGTTGATACTGTTGACATGCAGTGGTGGTGATTATAGCTTTGATCCTTGCGATAGTCGGGGTGGCCTGGTGATTAGGCCCAAACTGGAGTGTATCCAGTAGAGTTGCAGCGGCCATGATGTTCTGTTGAGGAGTAACGAAGACGTCGTGGTCGCCGACTCGGGTTTGGAGGATTTGTCGTTGTGCGGTCTGCCCGGCCCTGCGCAGATCATCGTTGCGGGTGTGCAGGTGTCTTGCTTCTTCCTCCTGTTGTTCTTGCAGTCGGCAGGCCTCCTCCTCTTGCTGTTCGCATAGTTGGCGTGATTCCTGAGTAGGAGTAGAGCCTTTGGATGCCATGAAGATTTCTCATGGCGGAGAGAAGCTTGCCGAACTGCCGTCCGACTTAGAGTCGAAGTCAGAATAATTGATGGGGGTGATGACCACTCCGACCTCCCTAGATCCAATCTCGAGCGGCTCTGGGCCGTATCCGAGTTGGACCTTAGGGGATCGGTTTTGCCCCGTCGGATGTTGATTGGAGATATCCGCGTGTTAACGCCAAAATTTGGCACGGTTCATATCGGGCTTGGTTAAAGGAAAAAGATTGGGTCAGCCAATGGAAGTTCATCTGGAAGAGACCAAGTTTGGAAAGGAATCGTGAAGACCACGGCATGGCAGTTAATTACCTTATCTATTTAGGTAGTTTTAATACTTTTTAAATAAACCTGATCTCGTGTTCGATCAGGGCTTGTAATTTTCCTTTTCTAGATAGGAAACTCCTGTTTCGTGTTCGATCAGGACTGTAGCAAACTCGGGGTATAAATACGTATGCCCGGGGACCTTGTAAACTATCTCAATGATCAATACAAATTCGGCGCATCGCCACCCTCTTCAACGGGTTCTTGCTTCTCAAGCCGGGCTGCATCGGTTAGGTCCGAACTCCTGCGAGAGGGTAAGTCTTGTTACCCCGACTACCTATCGGCTAGGACTTCCTCGGTTAGGTCCGATATTCTAGTCGATCTATGGTAGTCGGCTTACCACGGTGCATCTATTCCATCTACGGCTGCATTAGTTGAGTTTGATCTCTTAAGCTGAGTCGGTATACCACATCACGGTTGCATTAGATCTATCGGCTCATTGAGGTTTTTTATCATTGTTAATCTGTGCTGCATTAGTTAAGTTTGAACTACTAGATTGATAGTGATAGATTTATCCTTGCTGAGTCGATAGGTCTTATGCGATGTTCTATCGGAGTGCTTAGCCGATAGGTTATCTTTACTAAAGAAAGCCGACTGCATTGTCTTGATGATTATTTTGCCTATCTGCTCTACCATCGGCTTCCAAACCGATGTTTACATGTTTTTCTGGTAGTCGGCTAGTTTGTGTACCTATATCATCATCGGCTTTCCGGCCGATGTACATGTTCTATCGGCTGGTTTATTATTTATATTATCAAGCACAGGCTGATTTATTTATATCGTTATCGGTTTCTTAGCCGATACACAAGTGCTGTTGGCAGTCGGACAATCGGCTCAAGGGAAATCGGTTAGCAGGATTCTTATCGGCCGATTGTTTCTCACGAGTACCGGGCATGGACACAGGCGAGTACCCGGGCGCGGGCACGGGCGTGGACCCGGGCGCGGGCACAGGCGAAGACTTGGGCGAGGACCCGGGCGCGGACACGAATGAGGACCCAGACGCGGGTAATACATTCAGTGCGGCGCTAACAATTACTGATCACTGATCTAATAGTTTCTATCTCCTTGTCAATTGCGGGGTCAAATTGACTGGCACGCCTACGAACCTCAAGATTTAGGACCTACACTGGAGTGAAGCAAATCTCCCAGGCCTTCGCGTGTCCTCCGACGCCGAACCAGGTTGTCGGCTCGTTCCCGGCGATTTTCGGCATCAACACCGCGACGTTGCCCAGTCTGTACAGGAGATTGACAATCTCTTCCCTTCTTAGCTCGATCTTGGCTGGCTCAAGGCCAAGTCCAAGTCAAACACCGAAGGAAAGAGTTGTCCCGAGACCTAGACAAGATGCGTTGCATGGGCCGACCGGCGCAGAGTCGGCTTGTGTCCTGGCCAATCGGATCGAGTCCGGTTCGGACAGGGTGAGGTTGCCGAACTTGTCGGTGACGAAGCCGAGGCTCCCGAAGCTGATTGCTTGCCCGGGGAAGAAGCTGATGCCATCGACTCCATTGATTGGATCCATCAGGCTTGATGAAGATGATCTCGACAAAGCCCATACCTAGCGCGCCAACTATCGATGTTTTACACTGGCAATAAATATATAGGACTACTCGTCGGACTGAAACTTGTTGGATTGCAATGGAACACAAAAGGTTTATACTGGTTCAGGCCCTCGATGTGAGGTAATACCCTATGTCCAGTTGTGGTGTATTTCCTTTGAGGATGTGTGATGGTGATTCTAACGAACCTCCACCTCTTCTGCCCTCATGGGGCGCCCTGCCTCCCCTTATATACTGGGGGACAGGGTTACAAAGTAGGAGTCCTAGTAGGATTACAGCCAAGAGATCTCCTCTAAGAGATATAACGTACCCGGCTAGGACTGTATCTTCCTTATCGTATAAGGCAAAGTCTGCCGAGAGTTACTATATCCCTAATTACAAGGCTAGGCCCATCCTCTATCCGAGTGGCCCATATGCTTGTCATGAGGTACCCGAGGCCCATGGCCTCCACAGGTAGGTTCAGCGCCCGACTGTTCTAGCACTAGTTTCTTCTTGACTAATGGCTCCGTTAGTTGTTCGACGAAAATCCTAGTCGGGACCACTTCTCTCTTGGATCCCATGTTAGCCAGTTCGTCTGCAGCATCGTTGTATTGTCATAAGACATGAGTTATCTCCAGCCCATCTAACATATTTTCCAGCTTTCTGACCTCCTGACAATATGCTGCCATGGTATCATCGAGACATGTCCAGTCTTTCATGACTTGATTTACCACGAGTTGAGAGTCTCCACGCACAACCAGTCAGCGGATGCCAAGTGATATAGCAATACGGAGCCCGTGGATAAGGGCCTCGTACTTGGAGACATTGTGGGAAGCCAGAAAGTGAATCTGGAGAACGTACTTGAGTTTTTCACCCATTTAGCGATTCGGCCGGTGGCCTCGCGGTTATGCAGGACGTCCCCGAGTGGATACGATGTGACCACCGTGACTTGATGCGACTGAAAATAGTGCACCAGCTTCCGGATAGTTATGAGTAGGCCATATAGCAGCTTCTGGACCTACGGATATCTCATCTTTGAGTCGGCTAGGACCTCGCTGACGAAGTAGACTGGCCGTTGGATTTTCTATATGTGACCCGACTCAGATCGCTCGACCACCAACACCGTGCTGACTACCTGAGTGGTTGCCGCCAGATATAGCATTAATGGCTCTTAGCACATAGTTGACGCCAGCACTGGTGATGATGCGAGAAACTTCTTGAAGTCTTCGAAGGCTTGCTGGGCTTCGGGAGTCCATTGAAAATTTTCTACTTTCTTCAGTAACTTGAAGAAGGGCATACCCTGTTCGCCTAGTCGAGAAATAAATCGGCTGAGTGCCACCATGCAGCTTGTCAGCTTTTGGACATCTTTCTGGCTAGTCGGGGGTGCCATGTTCATGATTGCGTTGATTTTCTCTAGATTGGCCTCGATGCCATGATGCGATACGATGAAGCCGCGTAGCTTGCCAGATGGCACACCAAAGACGCACTTTTCCGGGTTCAACTTCATCTTGAATCTTTGAAGGTTTTGGAAAGTTTCCTCCAAGTCAGCGATGAGATCTTCCTTGGACTTTGTCTTGATCACCACGTCATCGACATATGCCTCCACGTTGTGCCTGATCTAAGTGTGTAGATACCGCTGAATTGCCTGTTGATACATTGCTCCAGCGTTTTTCAAACCAAACGGCATGGTGATGTAGCAGGATGCTCCAAACGGCGTGATGAAAGAAGTCTTCAGGCAGCCCTCCTCCTTCAGGCTGATTTGATGATATCCCGAGTAACAGTCGAGAAAGCTGAGAAGTTCGCACCCTGCAGTTGAATCCGCCACCTGATCTATCCTGGGTAGACCAAATGGATCTTTGGGGCACACTTTGTTCCAGTCGGTGTAGTCGACGCACATGCGCCATTTATCATTCTTCTTCCGGACCAGGACTGGGTTTGCCAGCCAATCCAGGTGGTAGACCTCTTTGATGAACCTGGCTGTGAGGAGCTTAGTTATCTCCTCTCGAATAGCATCTTTGCAGTCCTGTGCGAAGCGCCGTAGCCATTGCTTGACCGGCTTGGCATCTGTCTTGACATTGAGGGCATGCTCGATCACCTCCCTTGGTACCCAGGCATGTCGGCAGGTTTCTAGGCGAAGATGTCCTTGTTTGCCTGGAGGAAGGTGACGAGCGCGTCTTCCTATTTAGGGTCGAGTCAGGTTCCGACTAGGGCAGTCTTGGTGGGGTCAGAAGGGTCCAGGGGGATCTTCTTCGTGTCAGAGTCCACTGAAATTCCTGACTTTGCCGCTTTTTTGCTGGAACTTGGATGTCCTCGACTTCTGTTATGGTGGCTTGCCGAATGCTGTCGCGTCCGACTACCACTTCTTGAGACTGAACCAACTCACAGCTCTCTTTGTCACAGGTGAAGGCTTGCTTGACGTCGCTGTGAAGGGAGAGAACTCCGGCTGGCCCAGGCATCTTGAGCACCATGTAGGTATAGTACGGTATTGCCATGAATTTGGTGAGCGCTGGCCGTCCGAGTATCGCGTGGTACGCAGTCTCAAAGTCGGCGACCTCGAAGCAGATATTTTCTGTGCAGAAGTTATCCCGCGTGCCGAAGGTGACCGGCAAAGTTATCTGCCCTAGGGGTGTTGAAGATAGGCCGGGGATTGTCCCGTGGAAGGGCGCCATACTCGGCCACAGTTCTGAATGAGGGATTTTCATCTCATCCAGGGTCTTGGCAAAGAGGATGTTGAGCGCACTGCCTCCATCTATGAGAACCTTCTTCAACTTGATATTTTTGATGACCGAATCTAGGACGAGTGGGTAGCGTGCCAGGTGTGATACTCGATCTGGATGGTCTGTGTGGTTAAACGTGATGGGTGTTTCTGACCAGCGCAGATATTGGGGGGCATCTGCTGTTGAGACCGAGTTGACGCCGCGTGCTGTTAGTTTCTGCTTCCTCTTGGACTCGTATGCAGACGGCCCTCCGAAGATATGGTTGAGCTCAGCCCGGGGATCTTGATAATCGCCGGCTGTGCTCAGATCTGGCTTGTCTTTGTCCTTGTCGGCGCCAGATGTTGAAGCCTGCTCGGAGGCAAACTTCTTGAGTACGAAGCAGTCTTTGGCCGCGTGTTTGCCCTTGGGATGAAAGGGACAAGGCCCGTTCATCACCTTCTAGTACTCGTTGTTCCTTGGGGGTCGCGACCGAGTCCGCTCCATGTTGGCCACCATGTTTTCTAACTTCCGCTTGCAGCTGCCAGATTTGTCCTGTGCTGGCTCGTTGTCAGCTTGTGCCTTTTGGTCCTTCTACCGTGACTCTTTCTTTTCGTTGAGGGCCTCAGCAACCGCCTCGGCCAAGTCAACATACTTATTCGCCACATCGAAGAGAGCCCTGAAAGAGGCTAGAGGCTTCCAAGTGAATTTTGTGATGAACGGGGCGTCTTTGACTCCCTTGCGGAAGGCGGCGATGATGACCTCGTCCTTGATCATTGAGATCGAGTTGCGCTTCTCGGAGAACCTTTTGATGAACTCGCGAAGAGACTCATTCTTCCTCTGGTGCAGCTGGTAGAGATCGTGCTCGGAAGACGGTCTTTCGTAAGTCCCCTGGAAATTGGCTATGAAGCGTTCCCAGAGTTTCCCCTAGGAGCCGATTGATCGTTTTGGGAGCCCTGTTAGCCATGTCCTCGCCGAGTCGGCTAGAGCGACCAGGAGGTAGTTAGCCATGGCTTTATGGTTACCTCCGGTAGCTCGGATTGCCAGAGTGTATACGGTGAGCCAGGACTCGGGATTGGTTTTGCCGTCGTATTTTTTGATTCCTGTAGGCTTGAAGCCTGACAGCCAGTCGACCTCTTGTAGCTCCTAGGTGAAGGCAGGTATGCCTTCATCTGCGTGAGGGCTTTGGCTCCTGTCGTGGCGGTGGAATCGCTCATGATGGAGACCGAAGCGCTCGTACTCGTCCTCCAGTCGGTGGCGCTCGTCGTCTTGTCACTGGCGGCACCGAGCGTTGATGTCTTGGCGGATATCGCGTTGCAAACGGACTCAGAGATCTTGGTTGAACCGGCGATTGTTCTGGGGACGCCGCCAATTGCTGTTGTTTAGGTTGCCGAGAGATGTTTGGCGTGACTCCGCATGCGGCTGACTTGAGCTGGCCACCCGGCGTCGTGCTGATGCAGACGAGACCGCTGCTAGAGAAGCCGATCGGTTGGTCGGTATAAGTGTTGTCGATGCTTTGCACCGGCAATAATATTATGGGGTTACTCGGCGACTTGGACTTTGGTGGATTGCAGAGGAACACAGGAGAATTATACTGGTTCAGGCCCTCGATGTGAGGTAATACCCTACGTCCAGTTGAGGTGTTATTCCTCTGAGGTGATCTTGTGATCAATGATCTTGCGTGCCCTCATGGGGCGCCCTGCCTCCCTTTATATACTAGGGGACAGGAGTACATGGTAAGGATCCCAGTCCGATACGACCAAGCGATTTCCTTCTTAGAGATAGAATCCTATCCGACTAAGGCTATGTTTCCTTATTATACAAGGCACAGCCTGCCGGGTGCTATCTTATCTCTAATTACATGGTCTGGCCCATCCTCTATCCGAGTGGCCCATGTACTGGTAATGAGGTACCCGGGGCCCATGGCCTCCACAGTAGCCCCTGAGACCTTCATAGTTGAGTCACAGCTGATGCCGAGTGCTCATCCTCCACGGTGAAGGTTACCCGAGTGCGATGCTCCCGAGTACTCTTTGTCCGAGTAAGTCTTCCCGAGTCCTGCTTCATGTCAGCTCGCAGCGAGGCTATGAAGGGCTTCATGTAGATATATGAATAGTGTGCACCGAATAGGTGCACCTGTGTAGCCCCCAACTTTGTGCTTAATTGTGAAGACAATTAAACATAAAGTCAAAGATCTTTAACCTGGAAGTCTTTCCCGAGTAGATTACTTCGAGTATTCGCGACTCTTCGGTATCATGTCAACCGGAATAAACTTTATAGTCTTACCGAGTAGAAGACTACTCGTATATATGACTCTTCGACTTCATGTCAGTCGGAATATGAGTTTATAGTCTTTTCCGAGTGGCGTCCCACTCATAAGCTAGACTCTTCCGCATCATGTCAGCGGGAACGGAAATTTATAGTCTCTCCCGAGTAGTGCACTACTCGAAAGTTAGACTCTTCAGCGTCATGTCGGCTGGAAAAATGTTGCTCATGGCAACTGGTAGCTACGCATGTAGGCCGAGTACCACTTTATGAAAATAAATCCATTGCGTGGTCAGGTGTACTCGAGAAAGATACATGCGTCTCCAATTTTAATGAAGACCAGCCTGTGATCCTTGTAAGGATATATCCTCGAGACCTGTGAGATAAACAGATACCCAAACATATACGTTTAGCAATAAGGCTCTCATGAAGCGTATCCGTTTACCTCATCGGTTCCTGTTGGTAGCACCAGCGCTATAATTTCAACTCAGCCTGCAGGCGGCCCACATGGAGCATGCTACTGTAGGAACTCATATCTTGTCGACCCAATACCGACTGTGCAGGCCTGGGCCCATCTAGTCAGTACAAGCTATAAAAGACGGGGAGAGAGAGAAAGATTCCGTCGTCTTCCCCAAATCAGCCGATCTCTTCGTCTTCCACCTTCGCGCCTAACTTTTCGCCTCTCGCCCGGCTAGGGTTAGCAGCCACTGTTCCCCACCCGGACTCGGGCGATTTCAATCCTCCTCGTTTATTCCAAGCCCCCGATTTGCTTTCCCCCAAATCTCACCACCTCCAGTCATGCCGAAGGCGACGAATCCTGCGGGTGCGTCGGGGAGTTCTTGGCCGATCTCAGATTGTGGCTCAGTGAAGCTGAGACGGATGGAGAACGAGCTGAAGCTGCCCAGCCAGGAAGTGATCCGGTGGCGGTCGGAAAGGGATGAGTCGATCCCCAACCCCCGGCCTGGTGAAACGGTAGTTTTCGCCTCTTTCTTTGATCGGGGCTTGTGTCTTCCGTCTTCTGATTTCTTCCGCCGCATCCTTGATTTCTATGGGCTGGAGTTGGTGCATTTAAATCCCAACTCAATCCTTCAGATCTCCATATTTGTTACTCTTTGCGAGTGCTTTCTGGGTGTTGAACCCCATTTCATCCTCTTTCGACACCTGTTCCATATCAAGCCCCAACCTTCCAAGAGTAATATCAATGTGATTGGAGGGGCTGGTCTTCAACTGAGGAGCGATGGGAAGAAAACGTATATCGATTTGCCCTTGAAATCTTCTCTAAAGGGCTGGCACAAGGAGTGGTTTTATTGCGCCGATCTGGCTCCTTCCTTGCGCCCGTTTACTGGTATGCCACCAACGGTATTGCCAAGCTGGTCTGCGGAACCGACCTTTGAAGAACTGGGCCAAGCACATATATTGTTGACGAAGATAGATGACCTCAAGAAGGCCGGCTTGACGGGGCCTTGGGTGGCTCGTCGATTTCTGACGAGGCGCGTCCAGCCGCTGAAGCTGACAAGCGCATTTGGCTGGGCCTTCAAAGGCAAACACGATCCCGACCGAGTGAGCAACGAGACAGCAGACAAGGGGGCAGTGACCGATACCTTGTTCAGCTACTTCTCCGAAGGGGTGATTGCCACCGAAGATGATAACCGTCGAGTTGCGCCTATAGCTTCATCCGGCCGCGGACCAAGGTAACCTTCTACTTTCTTCTGTGGTGAACGCCTGTGGAATGGTGATTGTTCAGCCTTGCGTGATGGTATCTCGTCGACTTGCTTGTAGTGGCATGAGGAATTTGATGAAGACTCCCATCCATTGTCGGCTGTTGCGTCGAAGAAGAGGCCGAGGAGTCCCTCTGCTGCCCAACCCGACTCTAAGAGAGCGGGGAAGAAACCGATTTTATATCGGGGCGAGGGGGCCATGACGGCGCGCGCCGTGAGCGGCGGCTTGAAAATAAAGGACGCTGCTGCTACAACGCCCACGCGGTCGAGTCCCAGGCTGAGACCTACAGGTTCGGGCCCAACGTTGTCGTGCTCGGCAGCAGCGCCACCAAGGGGCCGGCTAGAGCAGAAGCCGCTTGGGGCGAAGGAACCTGAGCCAACCGTACCAGAGTTGGGGCCGACTCGGGCTGATACGCCTCTGCCGCCGATGACGCCGACCGGGCCGACTGCCGACGCTAGCGCTCTGCCGGGGGGCGGGCCGCCCGGCAAGAAGCTGAGGTTCTCCAAGAGGTGCGCTACTCCGGGTCCTCTGTAGTCCTTATGTGTTGAAGTAATGTCCTGATGTCTTGCTTCGTCGTGCAGGAAGCGGGCCGATATCGATCTCAAGGAGATTGACCCGTCCGCTCCACTTGATGAGCCTGCCCCAGCCGAGCCAGCAGCGGTGAACACACCTGTTGAGCCAGCGGCCAGCCCGGTTGCTGAGACCGAGGTGGCTCCGAATTCAGGGCCGCTGCCGCCACCCGACCGAGAGGTGGCTGCTGAAACTGAGGCCCCAGCCCCCGAGGTGCCGTACGTTGCGGAAGTCGCGGACGGAGCCCCTAAGCGGGTCCCCGAAGTCGTAGGGGAAGGCGGTGCTGAGGCCAGGACCCCATCGCCGTCGTGGTTATCGTCATCGCCATCGCCGCCGCCGCCGCCACCGCCAGAGATCCCACATCTGCCTCGGATCGAAGCTCCTCCACGTGTGATGCCCCGGACCTTTACGTGGACAACTCGCGACGGTACCTTGAAAAGCTTCAGGCTCGATGAAGTCGTTGCAAGGAGAGAGCGCGAAAGCCTGCTTCGCGCCACCATCAGCGGGTCCCAAGGGGTCGCGGTATGATTCTTGTAGTAAAGCTCCAGCAATCTTCTTGTTTTGATGTTTGACTCTGTCGTCAGTTTGTTCCTTGTCCTGAGCAGAAGCTCGTCGACCGCAACGAGGCGATGACGGAGATCTTGGTCGAGATGGCGCCCCACCTCGCGGAATTGCAGCAACTCCGGGCATTGAAGGCCGAGATGGAGGCGCGTCACACGGGGAGGGAGGCCTGGCTGAAGAGTGGCGCCGACCAGCTGAAGGCAGAAAATTGGGCTCTAGGTGGAAAGATCAGAGGTAAAAACCCTGACTGTGTCTTCCCGACTGAACCGTTGATGTATTCATCCAGCCGCGTTGTTCCCGACTGCCCGGTTATGTCGCGACTGCACGGTTGAGCTCTTGGCTAATCTGTGGTGCAGACCTCGAAGCGGAGTTAAAGACCCGAGCAGAGAGGGAATCGCAGCTGAAGGAGGCTGAAGAAGCCAAGGCCGAGCTTGAGAAGGTCAAGGCCGACCTGACGAAGGCCAACACAGAGCTTGACCGGGAGAGGTCCGAGTTGGAGAAGGCCGTCGTCAAGCTCGGTAAGGAGAAGGCTGAACTGGAGAATACCGTGGCCGGGTGGGAGGCCGACTACAAAAGTAAGTCCTCAACCCGACTGTGATCTCAGCCAATCCATTAGTTATCCTGTGTGTAGCCGAATTTGACAAGCTTACTTGCCGGCCGATCTGGGCAGACATGAGAGCTAACGTCCGGGCCCAGTATCGGTTCTACACGGAGGAGATAAGGTTGATCAGGGAGTCACGGGAGACCCTCGTCGGGTCCGTGAAAGGGCTCCTTGACCTTGTAGATAATGGGGCGTCTCGAGGACGCACCGAGTGCCTCGAAAAGGTACTCGGATGAGCGGGTTGTCGCCGGCGTGGCCCAGACCCTAGCGATGACCAAGTCCATCTACCCGAGGGCGGACATTGAGGCCATCGGGGAGGGATTTTCCGAAGAGACGACGCCCGAGGAAGCGCTGGAGCTGATCGCCCAGGCGAAGCCGACTGCTGAAGTAATTACCCGAGACCTGGGTCTATAGAGGCAATACATTATGTGGTCGGTATGTATAAGCTTTTATACATGGTCATGTGTAAATATGTGTGTCGTGCCGCCAAGCTTATCACTCGGTTGTCATTAGCTTTACCCGACCGTTTAGCATGCACCGAGTTAGTCCGACAGAACTTGATAAAAACGTTCAGAGTAAGATGCTATACTCGGGCAAACGCGTCAGTCGTGGCAAGGCTTCATAACCGGGGTGAAATAAGCTCGTATGTTATTGACAGAACACATATATACATGCAGCCCCCGACTCACTACTCGGTTGAAACAAGCGGCGTGGTGAGTCAGAAAAAACTGTACACATGGAAAATGTAAAACTCAGGTATAGAAAGGACGTAGCTGTTCTATGTTCCATGAGTTGGTGATGAGGACGCCGTCTTTGGTCTTCAGTCAGTAGGCACCTGGCCGCGTGACCTCGGCTATAATGAACGGCCCTTCCCAGATGGGGGATAATTTGTGCCTGTCCTTGGTGGTTTGTATCTTCCTTAGGACGAGATCCCCGACCAAAAAGGCGCGGCCTTGGACATTGCGATTGTGGTAGCGACGCAGGCCTTGAAGATACCTTGCCGACTGGATTGTTGCGGCGTCTCTTGCTTCTTCCAGCTGATCTAATTTGATCAGTCGGGTGTTGTTGGAGTCGTCTTCGGAGTAAGCCCGGACTCGCGGAGAGCCGAACTGTATCTCTGTCGGTAGCATATCCTCGGTACCGTAGACCAGGAAGAAAGGGGATTGCCCTGTTGCCCGACTAACCGTGGTTCTGAGAGACCAGAGAACGGATGGGAGTTCTTGTACCCACCGACCCGCATATGGTTGTAGTCGATCGAATATCCTGGCCTTGATGCCTTGTAAGACCATACCGTTGGCTCGCTCAACCTGCCCGTTGCTCCGCGGGTGTGCCACAGATGCATAGCAGATCTTGATGCCGAAATCGTCGCAGAAATTTTGGAATACGCCAGCCACGAACTGAGTGCCGTTGTCGGTTATGATGCGGTTAGGGACCCCGAACCGGTATAGTATACTTGTGATGAAGTCCTTTGCTCGTGCCGCTATGATTGTTGCAACCGGTTTAGCCTCGATCCACTTGGTGAATTTGTCCACAGCGACGAATAGATGCGTGAACCCTCCTGGCGCTTTCTTGAATGGCCCGACCATGTCGAGCCCCCATACTGCGAATAGCCAGGAGATAGGGATAGTTTGGAGTTCCTGGGCTGGGCTGGGAGATGTGTTTGCCTTGCGAAGAACTGGCAACCTTCGCACTTGCGAACGATGTCTTTGGCGTCTGTGACTGCTGTGGGCCAGAAGAATCCCTGCCGGTAGGCCTTTCCGACTAACGTCCTGGATGCAGCATGGTTGCCACATATGCCCGAGTGGATTGAATGCAGGATCTGCCTGCCTTCCTCGGTGGTGACGCAGCGCATGAGGACGCCGGATGCGCTCCTTCGGTACAGGTCTTCTCCGACTAGCGGGAAGCTTTTGCTCAGGCTAATTTGATGATATCCCGAGTAGCAGTCGAGAAAGCTGAGTAGGTCGCACCCTGCCGTGGAGTCAACCACCTGATCTATCCTGGGAAGACCAAATGGGTCCTTGGGGCATGCTTTGTTGAGGTCGGTGTAGTCGACGCACATGCGCCATTTACCGTTTTTCTTCCGGACCAGAACTGGGTTTGCCAGCCAGTCCGGGTGGTAGACTTCCTTAATGAACCCGGCTGCGAGGAGCTTGGTGATTTCCTCCCGGATAGCATCCTTGCGGTCTTGAGCGAAGCGCCGCAGCCGTTGCTTGACTGGCTTGGCGTCTGGCTTTACGTGTAGGGCGTGCTCGATCACCTCCCTTGGTACGCCCGGCATGTCGGACGGTTTCCACGCGAAGATATCTTTATTGGCCTGGAGGAAGGTGACGAGCGCGTCTTCCTATTTGGGGTCGAGTCCGGTCCCGACTAAGGCAGTCTTGGAGGGGTCGGAAGGGTCCAGGGGGATCTTCTTCGTGTCAGAGTCCGCTGAAATTCCCGACTTCGCTGCTTTTTTCGCCGGAACTGGATCTTGATCGACTTCGGGTGTAGCGGCTTGCCGGATGCTGTCGCGCCCGACTGCCGCTTCTTGTGTTTGAGCCAGTTCGCAACTCTCCTTGTCGCAGGTGAAGGCTTGCTTAGCGTCGCTGCGGAGGGAGAGGACTCCTGCTGGCCCGGGCATCTTCAGCACCATGTACGTATAGTGCGGTATCGCGATGAATTTGGCGAGGGCCGGTCGTCCGAGTATCGCGTGATACGCGGTCTCGAAGTCGGCGACCTCGAAACAGATGTTTTCTGTACTGAAGTTGTCCCGCGTGCCGAAGGTTACCGGCAAGGTTATCTGCCCGAGTGGGGTTGATGACAAGCCGGGAATTATCCCATGGAAGGGCGCAGTGCTCGGCCATAGTTCTGAACGAGGAATTCTCATCTCGTCCAAAGTCTTGGCGAATAGGATGTTGAGCGCACTGCCTCCGTCGATGAGGGTTTTCTTCAGCCTGATATTTCTGACGACCGGGTCCAGGACGAGTGGATACCGTCCCGGGTGGGAAATCCGATCTGGGTGATCTGCGCGATTGAAGGTGATGGCCGTTTCTGACCAGCGCAGGTATTGGGGGGTGTCGGCTACGGAGACCGTGTTGATGTCGCGTATTGAGAGCTTCTGCTTGCGTTTGGATTCGTACGCGAGTGGTCCCATGAAGATGTGGTTGAGTTCGGCTTGGGGATCCTGGAAATCATCAGCCGGGCCCGAGTCTGGCTTGTCTTTGTCCTTGTCGGCGCCAGACGATGAAGCTTGCTCGGAGGCAAACTTCTTGAGCATGTGGCAGTCCTTGGCCGCGTGCCGGCCTTTGGGGTGAAATGGGCAAGGCCCGCTCATGACTTTCTGATAGTCGTTGTTCCGCTGGGGCCGCGACCGACTGCGCTCCATGTTGGCCACCTCGTTGTCCGACTTCCGCTTGCGGTTGCCAGACTTATTCTGAGACGGCTCGTTGTCGGCTTTCGCCTTGTTGTCTTTTTGTCGGGGCTCCTTCTTCTCGTCGAGGGCCTCAGCGACGGCTTCAGCCGAGTTGGGCGTATTTGTTGGCCATGTCGAAAAGAGCCCGGACAGTGGATGGTGGCTTCCGAGTGAACTTCGCGATGAGCGGGGCGTCTTTTACTCCCTTGCGGAAGGCGGCGATGACGACCTCGTCTTTGATACTTGGAATTTGATTGCGCTTCTCGGAAAACCTTTTAATGAATTCACGCAGAGACTCATTCTTCTTTTGATGCAGCTGGTAAAGGTCGTGCTCGAAAGCCGATCTCTCGTAGGTCCCCTGGAAGTTAGCGATGAACCGCTCCCTGAGTTGTCCCCAGGAACCGATCGATCGCCTTGGGAGGCCTGTCAGCCATGTCCTCGCCGAGTCGGCTAATGCGACTGGGAGGTAGTTAGCCATGGCTCTGCTGTCGCCCCCAGCAGCTTGTACTGCTAGGACGTAAACGGTGAGCCAGGACTCTGGGTTGGTCTTGCCGTCGTACTTTTCGATTCCGGTAGGCTTAAAGCCGACTGGCCAGCGGACGTCCTGTAATTCCCGAGTAAAGGCTGGAATGCCTTCGTCATCGTGAGGACTTGGGCTTCGGTTTTGGCGGTGTAGCCGTTCGTAGTGGAGACCGAAGCGCTCGTGTTCATCCTCCAGTCGTTCATCCTCTTCGCGCTCTTCGCGCCGGGCGTTTATGGTGTGGCGAAGGTCGCGTTGTATTCGCACTCGGAGGTCTTGATTGGGTCGGCGGTCGTACTGGCGACACCGCCGGTTGTCATAGTTGGTATTGCCGAGCGTTGTTTGGCGGGACTCTTCGCGCTGCCGAGTGGAGCCGGCCGCCCGACGTCGCGCTGATGCAGATGACTCCGCCGCTGGAGAGCCCGTCCGATGGGTCGGTATGTGAGTGTTGCCTGACTGTTCTTGCTGCTGGCAGGCGGCAGCTGTGATCATCGCTTTGATCTTGGCGATAGTTGGTGTGGCCTGATGATCCGGCCCAAGCTGGAGCGTGTCCAGCAGAGTTGCGGCGGCCACAACGTTCTGTTGTGGCGTGACGAAGACGTCGTGGTTGCCGACTTTGGTTTGGAGGATCTGCTGCTGGGTGGCTCTCCCAGCCTGTCGTAGCCCGTCATTGCGAGCTTGGCGGTTGGCCTCCTCTTGTTGTTGTAGTCGGCGCACCTCCTCTTGCTGCTCCTCTTGCAGTCGGCGCACCTCGGAAGGTGGCGTTGAAGCCATGAAGATCTCGCGGGGGAGGAGGAAGCTTGCCAAGGTGGAGTCCAAGTTGGTGCTCGAACCGCTATCCGACTTGGTGTCGGACTCCGAGTAGTTTATCGGAGTTAGGACGACTCCGACCTCTCTAGATCCAATCTGAAACAGTTCATGACCGTGTCCAAACTGAATCGCTAGAGGTCGGGTCTGCTGCGCGGGTTGTAGATGCACAGCGTCGCCGAATTCGTACGGGAGATTGACGATCTCTCCCCCTCTTGGCCCAACCCGCGCTGGCTCAAGGCCTAGCGCGAGTCAGACGCCGAAGGAGAGAGTTGTCCCGATGTCTGGCGATGTGAGGGACTGTCATAGCAGATCGTCGAAGGAGATGGTGACGTCCCTGGGGCCGACTGGCGTAACGCCGGCTGGCTCCTCGGCTGGCGAGATCGGATCTGCTTCAGCCAAGGAAAGATTGCCGAGTTGATCGGCGATGAAATCAAGACTCCCGAAGGTGATGGTGTCTCCATTGGAGAACTTGTAGCCCTTGACTCCGTTGATGGGATCCATCGAATCTGTTGATGAAGAATTCGCCGGGCCCCTACCTGGCGCGCCAACTGTCGATGCTTTGCACCGGCAATAATATTATGGGGCTACTCGGTGACTTGGAATTCGGTGGATTGCAGAGGAACACAGGAGAATTATACTGGTTCAGGCCCTCGATGTGAGGTAATACCCTACGTCCAGTTGAGGTGTTATTCCTCTGAGGTGATCTTGTGATCAATGATCTTGCGTGCCCTCATGGGGCGCCCTGCCTCCCTTTATATACTAGGGGACAGGAGTACATGGTAAGGATCCCAGTCGGATACGACCAAGGGATTTTCTTATTAGAGATAGAATCCTATCCGACTAAGGCTATGTTTCCTTATTATACAAGGCACAGCCTGCCGGGTGCTATCTTATCTCTAATTACATGGTCTGGCCCATCCTCTATCCGAGTGGCCCATGTACTGGTAATGAGGTACCCGGGGCCCATGGCCTCCACAAGTGTGTCGCTTGACTGCTGGTCCTGCTGACATGTGGCAGCTATAATCATGGATTTGATCTTCGCTATAGTTGAGGTGGCCTGATGATCAGGCCCAAGCTGGAGTGTGTCCAGCAGGGTTGCAGTGGCCACAACGTTCTGTTGTGGCGTGACGAAGACGTCGTGGTCGCCGACCCTAGTTTGGTGGATTTGTTGCTGAGCGGTTCACCCAGCCCTGTGTAGCTCGTCGTTGCAAGCCTCGCGTTCGGCCTCCTCCTGTTGTCGCAGTCGGCAAGCCTCCTCTTCTTGCTGCTCTTGTATTCAGGACACCTCCTGTGGAGGGGTTGAAGCCATGAAGATTTCTTGGGGCAGAAGGAAGCTTGCCAAACAGGTGTCCGAACTGGTGTTTGAACCGTTGTCCGACTTGGAGACGGAATCTGAGTAGTTCATCAGGGTGATGACGACTCCGACCTCCCTAGATCCAATCTCGAACGGCTCTGGGCCATGTCCGAACTAAACCATAGAGGATCGGGTCTGCCGCATGGGATGTAGATTGTAGATGCCCGCGGCGTCGCTGAGTCTGTACGGGAGATTGATGATCTCCCCCCCTTCCTCGCCCGATCCCGGCCGACTCAAGGCCGAGTCCGAGTCGAACGCCGAAGGAGAGAGTTGTCCCGAGAACCGGGGAAGTAGAAGATCGCCGCAGCAAGTCGACGAGGGTTTCTGCAGTGCCGGGTGGGTCGACTGGCACAGAGTCGGCCGGTTCCTTGGTTGATCAGATCTGGTCTGAGTCGGCCAAGGTAAGGTTGCTGAACTTGTCGACGACGAAGTCGAGGCTTCTGAACGTAATCGTGTCTCTAGGGGAGAATTTGCCACCGTCGACTCCGGTTGTTGAATCCATCCAGCTTGTTGAGGTTGATCTCGCCAAAGCCCCTACCTAGTACGCCAACTGTTGATGTTTTACACCGGCAATGAGAATATAGGGCTACTCGTCGGATCGAAACTCGGTGGACTACAAAGGAACACAAGAGATTTATACTGGTTCAGGCCCTCGATGTGAGGTAATACCGGGGGTTGATGAGGACATCACTTCTTTAGATACACACTTACAACCTCCTCATGCTGAATAAGATGTGCCACAGATCCAAGGACCAATTTCTTGCGCACGTGCCCGTCAACTTAATCGCCAGGTGAATGCGTTCCTAAGCTTACATGGAAATATTTCTACGAATGGTATGCTATTTAATTCTTGTGATGATTTTATTATTATTAGGAACCTGGGAGAAGACCATGGAGAATAGCTCAAGAAACCAAATATTAAAGTGGAGACAACAAGTGCAAGTAAACTTCTATTCCCGAGACCGATTCAGTTTCGGGCTGGGAGACAGCGTCAACTTCAAATGGCCATAACTTTTGATCCAGAAGGAGTTACAGGGCTTACAAGTACTAGTTGAAAAGCTTATGGAGTCTAATTTCATATGGTTTTGGTCCCACATCAAAATTCCTTCTAAGCTATCCGGAATTGTCGAAACAAGAAACATACCTCTTCCAGTCCGAGTCTGTTTTGGGCTTTGGTCCTTGTAATTGTGTCGTGGGCTAAGCCCAAGGGGTATGCACTCTAGGGTTAACCCTAGGACGTCCCAACTCATATATATTCAATAGCCGTCATTGTTTAGAGTCGGGTTTTGCTTAGATTATTCTACCATTGCAGTTTTGCCGTCTAGATCGGTTTGTACAACTTTAACTTCGTGTGCTAAACTGTGGAGGCCATGGGCCCCGGGTACCTTATCATCAGCATATGGGCCACTCGGATAGAGGATGGGCCGAATCATGTAATTAGGGATAAGATAGCACTCGGCAGGCTTTACCTTGTACGATAAGGAATAGCAGTCTTAGTCGGATAAGTTTCTATCTCTAAGAAGGAAATCCTTTGGCTGTATTCGGCTGGGATCCTTATCATGTACCCCTGTCCCCCAGTATATAAGGGGAGGTAGGGCGCCCCTCAAAGGGCGACGATGAGATCATCACATCATCAATCGACAAACACCATAGGGGAATAACACCACAACTGGACGTAGGGTATTACCTCACATCGAGGGCCTGAACCAGTATAAAATCTTCTTTGTGTTCCTCTGCAATCCACCGAGTTTCCTCTTGCCGAGTAGCCCTATAGTTTTATTGCCAGTGTAAAACATCGACAGTTGGCGCGCCAGGTAGGGGCTCCGGCAAGTTTCACATCTACAAGCTCGATGGATCCAGCAACCAAGATCGACGGCGACAAGTTCTCTCCTGGAGACATTATTTCATTCGAAAGCCTCGATTTCATTGCCGACCAGATCGGCAACCTCACCTTGGTCGAAGCAGATCCAATCCAGCCGGCCGAGGAACTAGCCGACATTGCGCCAGTCAGCCCACAGGACTGTTAACGCCAAAATTTGGTATGGCTCTGTATCAGATTCGGTCAGGAAGGAAATTGCAGTTAACTAACAAAAGTTGATTCAGAAGAAACCGGGTCCAGGAAAGAGCCGTGAAGACTGCAGTATGGAAGATTATTAATTAGGCAAGGTTAATATTTTATCTTTAGGAAACCTGATCTCGTGTCTGATCGGGTCCTGTTAATGTTTCCTTCTGTAATTAGGAAATCGTGTACCGTGTCCAATAAGGACTCGTATCAACTCGGGGTATAAATACGTATGCCCAGGTGCTTTGTAATCCATCTACATCAATCAGATCAATACAAATTCGGCGCATCGCCACCCCTTCGACGGGTTCTTGCTTCTCTAGCCGGGCTGCATCGGTTAACTTCGACCTCCTGCGAGAGGGTAAGTCTCGTCACCCCGGCCACCACATCGGCTAGGACTTCCTCGGTTAAGTCCGATATCTAGTCGGTTCACGGTGGACGGCTTACCATGATATATCTATTCTGTCTATGGCTGCATCAGTTTAGTTTGATCTCATAGATTGATTAGGTATATCACATCACGCGTGCACATATCATATCGGCTTACTAGGAGAAATTTATCATCAGTTTGTGCTGCATCGGTTAGGTCCAACCTACTAAACTGCCAGTAATAAATCGTTCCTGCTAGGTTGATATTGTTTGCGCAAGCGTCTTATCGGGATGTATAGCCGATAAGTTATCATATTTTACATCACGATCGCATTAGATCTATCGACTCATCGAGGTCCTGTTATCATCATCAGTCTGTGCTGCAACGGTTGGGTCCGATCTACTAAACTGTTGGTAATAACTTTATTCTTAATAAGCCAATGGGTTTTATGCGATGTTTTATCGAAGTGTTTAACCGATAAGTTATCTTTATATCCAACATGTTTAGAAAATCGCTGCCAAGTCGGGGCGGCGTGAAATTGCATATCTCTGTTTTTCCCTGTGGCGAGGACCCGGGCGCAGGAACGAACGAGGACCCGGGCACGGGCACGAGCGAGGACCCAGGCACGAACAACATGCAAGGACCCGGGCACAGGCAGCAGGCGAGGACCCAGGCACGGGCACGAGCAAGGGCCCGGGCACGGGCGCGGGCAGCATCTTTGGGGTGCGCTAGCAGCAATTACTATTGCAATCGGCTGAAGTTTATTCAATCCATTTATTTACGCATTCTGCCTATTTATTTTATCAGTTTACAACCGATTTTCAAGTATTCCTTCGGCAATCGGCTAGTTGGTATTTGCTTATTATTATTAGTTACTGTTCATGCCATCATCAGCTTCCAGTCGATGTATAAGTGCTACAGTTTATATCAGCCATAGGCCGATGAGACGAGTCCAGATCGGCTTCCAGCCGATTGGTTCATTTTTCTAATATTTTCTATCTCCTTGTCAATTGCAGAGTCAAATTGACTGGCACGCCTATGAACCTTCAAGATTTTAGGACCTACACTGAGTGAAGCACATTCCTAGGCCTTCGCGTGTGTCTTAGGTGCCGAACCAGGTCATCGGCCCCCGGCGGTTTTCAGCGTCAACAAGGACGCCGCCATCTCTTTCAGCGATCTACTGCGGCAGTCCTTCGCTTCGCCGAGTATGGGGACAACTCTCTCCTTCGGCGTCTGACTCGCGCTAGGCCTTGAGCCAGCCTGGGTTGGGCCAAGAAGGGAGAGATCGTCAATCTCCCGCACAGAATCGGCGGCGCTGCGGATTTACATACCTCGCAGCAGACCCGATCTCCTGCGATTCAGTTTGGACACGGCCGAGCTCCGTTTCAGATTGGATCTAGAGAGGTAGGAGTCGTTCTTACTCCGATAAACTACTCGGAGTCTGACTCTAAGTCGGATAACGGTTTGAAAGCCAGTTCGGACTCCAGTCTGGCGAGTTTCCTCCTCCCCCGCGAGATCTTTATGGCTTCAACACCACCATCCGAGGTGCGCCGACTACAAGAGGAGCAACAGGAGGAGGCGCGCCGACTACGACAACAGGAGGAGGCTGACCGCGAGGCTCGCAATGACGGGCTATGCAAGGCTGGGCGAGTAGCTCAGCAGCAGATCCTCCAGACTAAAGTCGGCGATCACGACATTTTTTCACGCGCAACAGATGTTGTGGCCCTGCAACCTTGCTGGACACGCTCCAGCTCGGGCCGGATCACCAGGGCCACGCCCAACCATCACCAAGATAAGGCGATGATCACGGCTGCTGCTGCCAGCAACATCAACAGCAGCTCGGGGCGACATCGTGGTACGACTAACCGGTCGGGATCTCTAGCAGCGGGCTCATCCACGTCTGCACGACGTCAGGCGGCCGGCTCAAGTCGGACACGCGAGGAGTCAAGGCAAACGTCACTCGGCAATGACAACCGGCGGCGTCACCAGTATGACCGCTGGCCCAACCAAGACCTCCGAGAGCGCCTACAACACGACCTCCGCCACACCATCAACGCCCGGCGCCACGAACGACAAGAAGATGAATGCCGCCGGCTGGAGGATGAAAACGAGCGCTTCGGTCTCCATCACGAGTGGTTCAACCACCGTGGTCGAAGCCCGAGCTCTCATGAAGAAGAAGGCATTCCAGCTTTCACTTGAGAGCTATAGGACGTCGTTTGGCCGACTAGCTTTAAGCCAGGAATCGAAAAATATGACGCAAACAAAACTCCCGAGTCCTTGGCTCACATATATAACCCATACAGTCTGCAGCTGCTGGGCGGCGAACAACAAAGCCATGCTAAACTTCTCCGAGTGCTCGAGCCGACTCCGGTGAGAACATGGCTACAGCTCACGAGACGGTTCGATCTTCCTAGGGAAACCAGGGAGCGGA